>CM035793.1:20941375-20966375 GCA_020466265.1 Siphamia tubifer | reverse complement strand
TGTATCCATCACTGTATATCATGGATGACAAATATACCAAGGTAAAAATGTAATAGCAATGTGACATGAATGGTTAAATGAAAGATGTATGGAGTAATAAAGTACAACAGTGACAGGATGACATGTAAAATACAGCAAAAATTATAAAATAGGATTAAAATGGCTTAAAAATGACAAGAACCACTTAAACAAATGCAACATGTAAGAAAGAGCAAAAATGACACTAAAGGCCAAATGAGTCGTCACATAAAGACGACTAAAAGTGACTCAATAAAAGTGAATGTATTAGATTTTGTATTAACAAACTTATTTATGTCATTACATTTCTTCGAAACATATAAAAGGCTTCTAATTCTTCAATGGACAGAAACAAATGTAAAATCAAAAAGAAAAAAGCCTGTATAGTACATTTTAAAGAAAACAAAACTTGTGTTATTCCCTAAACTTTGTCCATGAGTGTACAATATAAAAGACCAAACAATATTCAAACCTTATACACATCATACACAGTAAAGTTTGCAGTGTTAAATCAACACTTAGAGAGTTTATTTAACTTCTTTTAGAGTGTATTTGGTCCCATTGTCTCCAAATTAACACTGCAAAATCTACAGTGTAGTAGCATGACAACAATGTAAGAAGAATAAAATGTAAGAAGAATACAATGTTTTATATATATATATATATATATATATATATATATATATATATATATATATATATATATATATATATATATATATATATATATATAAAAACCCTCTTCAGAGCACCCCCACCCTACACAAAAAACCACCACCTGAATTAGCAAGCATCATAGACAGCTATGGTATTAATTAGCCCTTGACACTGTAAAAATCATAGAGAACATAATTGTATTATACAGCCTACCTTTTTCTTTTGATCGTTTCTCCTCTGCTTTTCTTTGAAAATTGGACACCGAATGGCTTTGACCATTTCCTATCCATGACCTCCATTCATTTGTCATTTAATCACTACACACACTAATCCAAACTAATTTCCCATCCCCTGACACTGTCACTCACTGTGGTTGGAACCCCTAACGTCAGCAGGTCAGATACTATTTCACCTTGACCAATGACCATTGAACATATAACCTTGGGAATTCACATAGAATCAAATTCCCAGCCCCCCCCCCATGCCCCTGGTGCCACTTCCACCCCCACCTCACCACCCTCCACCCCTCCTTGTTCCACCCCAATTTAATTTTTTTTTTTGGGATGGGCACTTGTACTGCCCCAACCACATTGCCACCCGAGGCGACTGCCCAGTCAGCCCACCCCTAGGAGCGCCCCTGTTTGTGTATGACATAAATGATCAGGTAAAGAGAAAAAACAATAACAGAAGACATAATAAAAGGTGAAAGACAAAGCAAAAAGCAAAGTTTACACAATGCAGCAGACGAAACAACATAAAAAACAAAATAAAAAACCAAAACACTTGTAATATCTGATTTTATGTTTAGTGATTATTTTGTTCATTTTGTGCAGTGTGTTTTTTTATAATTACAACAGAATAAAAACCAGGATAGGAGACAAAATTGTGAGAAATATAACAAGAACAATGCTCTTATATTTTGAGGACATTTCAGAACCTGTGCTTTTTAGATTTAGAATCAGTGCTTGCACTATTTACACAAATATAAAGGTGGACTTTTACCACCTTTACCAACACTTATTAACACATATTGCACTGTAATAAAAAGACCGCAAAAGTTCCAGTATGTTAATCAGTCATATTTAAGAACCAGGCTCTTACTGTTTCTCTGTCGTGTCTCACATTTAATGCTCAAAACCACCTCCTCACTGCAGAACTCAGCTCATCTCAAACTGTGTCTGCAGATGGTGAGTTTGCTGATGATCGGTATCGCGGCGTGGGGGAAGTGGTTCGGTCTGGTTTCCAGTTTCCAGGTGGTTGGGGGCGTCATCGGTGTGGGGGTCTTCCTCTTCTTCGTGGCTCTTGCTGGACTCATTGGGGCCATGAAGCACCACCAGGTCCTGCTGTTCTTCGTATCCTTCACTGTTTCTTCCTACTGAGCTGATCTGTTCATGTGTTTTTGGACACATGAAAAATTCAGGTAATACAATTTGGTCACTATTTTAAGGACAAGCTCATCTCTCTGAACTCCATAAATAACCCAGCTTGAATTTCTTGTTAATAATTTGTTAAATGTCTAGATATTTGCTTCAACCCATAAAGACCCAAATACCCAGTATTGACTAAAATGATCTAGATCACATGTGTCAGACATAAGGCCAGGGTGTCAAATCTGAATCTGAATGACAAGTAAGATATTAACATACAGTGGTGTAATAAGCCTTTTAACTCAGGTTCCACATACAGAACAATTAGATCACAATTGGCTTCAAAATATAAATTAAAAGAATATGATAATAATAACCTATAAATAATGAAAACTGTAGATTTTATCTTTGTTTTAGTGTAAAAAAAAATCTTAAATTACACTAAAATCTTCATATTAATAAAGTATCTATTTACAAAAAAATGTGATTAATCGGAACAAATATGAACAACCTGAAATATGTTAAAAGAAATAAGTGTAATTTTACTAATATTCTGCCTGTTAATAAATGTTTTGTGTATTTGTGATTGTAATGTCAGTTGGAATGCACAAGTGTAAATAATAAACTGATTAACTGAGGCAGAAAATTGTTAAAATTGGGCTTGTTTTTCTTAAGATAGTGGAATTCGTTCATGTTATTCAGATTTTTAAGAAAACATTCTACTTTTTTCACGTCTACATGCACTTAGAAATTTGAATTATTGCCTTACTTTGATTAAGGACTTACGGTAACTGGAGTTTCCCAGATCTCTGTGTTTACATGTCAACAAGAGTGATTTACTTTGAATTACTGTTCCACTCACAGACACTAGGTGGCACTTTCGCGTTAGCATGCTTCCAGTTGGCACCATAGAAACAGATGTAGTAGCAGACAATAAGAACAAAAGAAGATAAAAACCTTGTGCCGTCACATGATCTCGCTTGTTTACATCGACATTTTGGATGGTATAGCAAAGCCAGCGTGTTGATCAGTGGATGTATACTCAAGTGAATTTTATTGAGAATGAGCGAATCAACTAGCCCAGCGTTTTCTAAGTATGTGGCTCTTACAAACACGTTACAGAACAGCTGCATCTCATCTTGACTGTTTCTGTACTTATAAAATATAGTTAGTTAATTAGTAGTAGGCATTTGGGACCATTTTACACTGCGTAAGGCAGACAACAGTGTGCCAACGCAAAATAGCGTTAGCATTAGCCTAGCACTGCCATCACAAATCATCACACGTCAGAAAATTTAACAGAGAAATCCATGACAATTCCTCCATACGTGCATATTCTATGGGGTTTTTGTCCAATAATGTTGTATTTAATGTTTAGACGAATGTGAGAACTTACCATTCGGAAAGTGTTTGCTGCATATTCTGCTAAATGAGCTCGGCTCCCAACCTTCATTCTTCATCGCCATCACCCATCTTTTACACCTTTTGCGGTCCTTTGGGAAGCGATAAAATGAGATGATATAATTTTTTCCTTCATTAGTACACCCATAGGCTGAGCAAGACATGACCATGTTCGTAGAGGATTATTCAAAGATGAAATGAAGTGAATAAGCATGGAAGTACGCATCTCGTAGTCATTGTGATATACAAGTGCGCTGTTGTTTTGCCCTTCAGTATGGCAGATGTCTAGATGTCACATGATTCAGGATGTCAGCTGCACGATGTCTATAGGCGACAATGATGCAGCAGCTCAGTAGATTTCATACATAGGGTTCACTGATTTATTATAATAACGTGCATGTTGTCATGTCATGTGTCTGGTCACATCTGGAAGGGAGTGTGTCCAGGGCAGTCTTGGTCATGCTAAGGAGGGTGGCCTTTACATGCGTGGAGAAATGTAGTTAGAATCGCATTATTTGACTTGCTTACTCCGACTTCTCAAACTCCACTTTGATTCAATTCCACTCCATTTAAGGCATTTACATGTTTTTTTTAAACTCTTTTAAAACTTTAATTGAAGTAAGGCAATAATTTACATTTCTCAAAGTGCATGTAAAAATACCTACTGCTATTATTTTACTGGTCCGCCCTATTTAAGATCAAATTAGGTTGAATGTGGCCCCTGAACTAAAAAAAGTTTGACACCCCTGGCATATAAATAATAGATGGAAATAATTGGTGTAAAATGTTGTTCGTCATCTTTTCATGGTCATCAGATATGACCTATTTGGACCTATTTGGGGGAAAAATTTTTAAGAAAATCTGTTCCACTACATTTAAAATCCTGTGAACAAGTCATAGATTACATAACTGTACAATATTATAATTGAATTTGATCGGTATTTGTTTATAAATAAAGATATACAAAAGCTTAATCACCCGTTTTACTAAACACTTAAGAGTTTGGGCCTATACAAAAAAAAATATAAGATAAAGTGCATGTATTTGACTTAATTTGACACTAACATTGGTGTCTGTGGTGGCTGATACACAACCCAAACTAAATCTGTTGAAGCTTGTCCCAAATGTAACCTTAACCCTTGGCTTAAAATGGGTCATGAAAGACATAGTGATGTTAAAACACTGGTGAAGGCCAGAAACTAGATCATAAAGTCCACTGTGAGGGTGAATACATAATGTATTGGTCCACAGTTGCACCAAACTGCGTACAGTAACTGTACACTACTGACACATAAACCACTAAATAAACAAACAAACACAGACATGTTTTAAAGATTATGTGGCTCTACAGTCAGAATTGGTAGCATAAAACAATGTTTTTGGTTTTTTTAAGTATTTTAAGTGGTTGTATTGTAAAGTTAGGTTCTTTTTAACAGACAGGTGCAGTGTTTATTTACCTGCTTGACTAGTTTCAGTTACTTCCTGTAGCCTTCATCAGAAGCGTCACATGATGTTGTTGTGAGCTGTCTGTTTCAGGAGGATTGGTCAGACAGCAGGGGGTGGTTCCGCCCCCTGATCCCAGGTGTATAATAAGGTGTATGGGCTGTCATCCCTGTTCATTGTCTTTGGTTCACGTTTTCGTATCTCGATGGCTCGGTGGTATCTGTTGCTTTCAGCATGGAGAAGATGTCAGATAGCAGGGGACGTGACTACCCTCTGCTGTTTCCTCATAACAACATGATATGACTTGTCTGATAAAGGCTACAGGAAGTATCTGAAACTAGCCAAGCACGGAAACAAACACTGCACCTGTCTGTTAAAAAGAACCTAAGTTTACAGTTATATTTGGAAGACAGTATGAAACTTTACAAGAGTCAAAGTGGCTGTATTTTTAAGTCTTTATGCTAAATCAGGCTAACAGCAGAGTAAACCAGCTGTGTCGATAACACAGTGGGAACAAATGCTAAACGAAAGTAAAAAAAAGAATATTAAAATATTTTGTTTCTGCACTAAATATCCAGTATGTTAATTTATTTACAAGTTAAAAGACTGACACAGGACAGATTGCTTCCTCTGTATGTTAGCCATGTTCTGTTAGCCTCCAGTTCATGACTTTTAAAATGTTTTATATCATATATTTTATAACCTATAGTGATTCTAATTATGGTAACATATGAAAGTAATATTATTGTAAAACAGGTAAAAATTACAAGCCGTCAGGTAGGATGTAAATCTATATATCATGAAATATATCTATGTACACTGTAGAATTTGCAGTGTTAATTTGGAGACAATGGGACCAAATACACTCTAGAAGAAGTTAAATAAACTCTCTAAGTGTTGATTTAACACTGCAAAATTTACTGTGTATCATAAAAGTTATTTAGCTGAACATGTTAACCTGCTAGCATGTTTAGCTAAACAACTTTTGATGTGATGACAGTTGATGACAGTCATTTTATTCACTGTATCATTGTATGTCTGTTTCTTTAACAAGGTACCCTTGTTAAAGACCTTATTTTTTCCCCCTTTTTAGTAAGTAATTAGTAAATAAGTATTTCTTTATTTATAGAGCACCTTTCACAGACAAGGGGTCACAAGGTCCTTTACAGTGCACATTCACATACACACTCATACACCAGTAGACGGTTACTGCTTATACACAGGTGCTGCCTGATCCTACTGGGAACAATTTAGGGTTCAGTGTCTTGCCCAAGGACACTTTGACATGTGGACAGCCAGAGCTGGGATGCAAACCACCAACCCTTCGATCATTGGACGACCCACTCTACCAACGGAGCCACATTTAGTTTCATAAGGTGTACTCTGCAGACAGATTTGGACTTGGAGTCACCTAAAATGTATTTTGATTTAAATAAGAATAGGAGTATTAATGATTACTGTGTGTCTTTGAACCTTTTTGTATTCTTCTTTTTATTTGTTTTGAGCAGAAGAATTTTTTTTTTTAATTTCTGTACAAAAAAGTAATAGTAGAGCAAATGTATAAATAATAAAATAAATAAAGATTATTTAGACAAAGTAGCTATTGCCATGTACACAATGAGTGTACAGTTAAATGAGAACTGCTCAAAAAGGAGTGGGAAGAACATTTTATTTATTTATTTATTTATTATTAAATGGTTGGATCAGTACTGAATGTGGACTTTATTTTGTTCCCAGAACAGGTGCTGATTATCCACATTGTACTCTTTCTCTTCTGTGTTTTGGAAAATCCATTTTCCATTCATGTATTCATGTGCAAGAAGATCCAGAGCTGCATCGTATTTCACACCGTATTCAGCAGTGCACTCATAGCGCCTACTGCCTTTTCAACACTTTAAAATGCAGGTTTTACTCTACGCACATCCACACAGTGTTTGGTAACACTGGCTGTCATGAGGATTATTTGTACTGTGTTTCATGTGTGTTTTTTATCCTTGATAATGACGCTCAGTACATGATCATCCTGTTCATGGTGTTTATCATGCAGTTCTCTGTTTCCAGCGCCTGTTTGGCCATCAACAGGGAACAACAGGTAGGGTGAAATATTTCATTTCTGCAATAGCTGATATTGCAACAAAACATCCACAGAGACAGTGATGGAGAGTTGAAGGAGCTTCAGTGTCCCTGGTTTGATGATTATTCCTGCTATCGTCTTCTGTCCTTCACTCCCAAAGACTTTTTAATGGATGTTTGCCTCATTTCATTATTGATGATCCGATCACTTGCAGAGGAAAGTCAAATTCTAGTAAATGCATGAGTCACTGACAGCAATGAATATAAATGGAGGGTGGCGTATTTTAAAAGTAAAATTCCTTGAGAATCCCATAAATATTCCACCCTTATTACTTCCATGTCTGTCCCATGAGTCACCTACCAATCATCAGTGGAGCTTTTTACAGGCAAAAAGTATACATTTTTAAACATTCTTGGACTTATACACTGCCCGTACAAAGACAAAAAAAGTCGCACATGCAATATTTCACTGTATCACATTGGGTTTTGATTACAGGAGACTGACACTCAATTTAACTAAGCTAATAGTTCAGATCCTTCCCTGGGTAAATACTGTAGTGGTTAGTAATTTTTCAGCCGGAACAAGTTATTTAATTCTTTAATCCTCTCTTGTCTGTAATGTTTAAAAGATTGGACATCACCAGGGTTGATCAGGGTCATCAAGCTTGTGAGAGAATACTTCAGGGACCATGAGACATCATTTTCACACAAAAATTAGCCTTCAAAAATCATCAGTAATCAAAAATAAATCAACTATGGATGGAAAAATATACACTAAACCTTATGGTGACACTACATAAGCATCATGTGGCAAAAAAATAAGTGAAAATATGGAATAAGTAAAAAATTATGATGGGAAACCACATTCATTATTTAAAGACATAAATCTGAGTGGTTAAACAGAATTGATCCCACTGTGATAAGTAATATTCATGTTGAGGAAATGACTAATAAATTATGAGTGAATAATAAAGTGGTTTGTGGTCAGTGCTGAGAGCTTCAGGACACTTAAGTCAGTATTGTTATTAGTTCAGTATTGTTAGGTAACCAACACTGATGATGTTTTTTATGTAGTTTTTAAAATTCCTTTAAAGCTTCTTACATTTGAGATGATGATCCTGTGCATCCAGCTAAAGGTGACCAGATAATGTCCTATAGTTTTCTGAAAGTTGCACAATTCAATACATGACAAGACCAGTTAGTCAAGTTAAATTAAATGAGACAAAACTGTAATGCTAATAACATGACCTCAAAGTTAACTATTTTTATGATACCATGAAAAAAGAGCCATAACATCATAGCTTCAACATCATTGAAGAATATATTAATAAATCCAGAAGATACATTTTCAAACACAATTTATACTTTTGACATTTAGAACAGCATTGTTCAACCCTGGGGTTGGGACACCATGTGTGGTCCCTTGGAAATCACATGGGGTCACCTGAAATTTCTAATTGATAAAAATAAAACTTGAGCAAAACAATCATAATCTGTAAAAGACATGGCGAAGTGAGTGTGAGACTGAAACACATTGGTTCTGTTTATCTGTCAATTGTTCACTGTGGTCAGTTTCAGATGCTGCAGCTCTTTCATGATTCATAGTTTGAGTTATTGTCTATTCAGTATTTATTGTCAGCCTTGTAAATACATGCTGGGCTGACTGTATATATACTAGCAAAGAAAAACAACATTTTCACTTTATGCATTAATCTGAACCTGGCTTTTCTGCCTCTTTTCATAATAAAATACATTATGTAGACTAAATGTTGTCTAAAATTAATGTTTATTTGCAACATCATACAGCAAACTATGACATGATCAAAATCAAATGAATTTTAGAAAGACAAAAAAAAGCTCCCTTTTGAAAGTTTGTGGTCCCCTGAAAATTTCTGATGTCAAAATGGGCTGGAAACCAATGATTTTTAGAACATAGAGGATATGATTTATTGAAAGATGATGTGCCTCATATCAACATATAATCTGTCTGTGGTGCCTGCTCTGTAATAAGCACAAATTCACAACATTAATTTTTATTTTGTTCTGTTCTTTTCTTATTAACTTAATTAAATAATTCATTTCACATTTAGTTATTGATTATTGATGTTGTCCAATCTGAATATGTTAAAGCAACAGCCCAGTCAGCATTTATTCACAAATTAATCCATTATACCAGAAGTGTGGGACAACAGAGACATTTCACAACATCATAAAGTCAAGTTCTGAACTTCACAGCTAACTTTAGAGCCTCATTTCTGATGATCAATCAGTTTTATGCTCTGTTATCAGTTTATGCTGTGTTTGTGCTACAGGATCAGCTGCTGGAGGTTGGTTGGAATAACTCAAAGACTACCCAGAGGGACGTAGAGAAGAGTCTCAACTGCTGTGGCTTCAAGCAGGTGGACCGCAACGGCACCTGTGACGCTGTGAGTTTAGATCAGAGTGGGCAGTTCCTTGTTAAGGGTTGGACCAATACACCTACAGCTGTGCTCAGTGCATATCTCTGTAAAAACAATCAAAGAAACCATCCAAGGTACAATAGAAATGTAGAGCACAGAATCCAAGTATTTAATGATTATTCACAAAAACATGACGTGCACGCAAATATACAAACCCAGGTTCATATTAACTCTATGTTTTAATATGAACATGCATTCAGGTTTATTTGTTTGCATATTGTTGTGGCAATTTTTTTCTCTGCTGCTGGTAAATAATGAAATGGAGACTTCTGCTGGCCGACAATATATAATTTCTTTGTCAAGAAAGGTCAGTTCTGCACATGAGTGGTGACTGTGAGAAAAGACCCCGAGGTGCTAACAGGATTTACCTTTTAAAGGGTGAAACCCAGGTTTCCTCAGAGGGGTTTTTGATAGTGATGAGCCCCAGATGTTAACATACAGTTTCCTTTGTCACCTTCCAAGACACTTAGCATAGAGTAGTTGGGGAGGGGTTGGGTAAAAGTAAAAATAGTTAACAAGTAGTGGGGGTATTTAGGAAAGCAAAAACGTGATGGGGAGTGTTGGGGACAAGACACATAATATAGTGGAAGTAGAAAGAGATATAATTCTACTACACTTATTAAGTAATCTCATCACCATTCAGATAATGTGATTCTAACACAAGTAAGGAGTGATTTCATAAAAATTCCATGACAGTATCTCAGTTCTTTTTCCATTCTTTTACCTCTAACTTTAGTGAAGAAGTCCATAGAAGTTCATGTCTTGTTAAAAACTCTGCATTCTGAAAGCTGACATCTTCAAAACTGAAACTGAACAACAGACCAGTCAGTGCATAAGCCTCATGCTTAGTATGGAAAATACCTAAAAACATATTCATTCAGTAGATTCTTCAAAATAAAAGCAGTGTCATTGTATTGCTTGCATCTATTATGATAATACATAATTGCATTGACTTTTAATTTGCCAACAACTTCATGCAGGCCAGTGAGAGTCGGCTATAGCGTCACATGTGGTCCATGAGCTGTACAAAAAATTTAATAAAATCATGATTGGGTTTTTTACTTTTAGTTGCATATATCCTGCTTTATGTTTAATATTGGTTTGTTTTTTCCTGCAGGCCTGTTTCCCCAACCATTCCTGTGAACCCTGTGCAGATAAGATTCAACAACATGCAGGAGATGTTCTCCGTTTTGTGGGAGGGATTGGTCTCTTTTTCAGCTTCACTGAGGTCAGTCGCACATGCTGAACACATGATGAACAGCAGGGGGTTGGTGGTAGGTGGAATAAATGTAGCTCAGATCAATTTACTTTTTATGAATCTCTGATTTCTTACAGCTTAGTGGTTGGAAAAATTTCCCTTTTGACTTTTCAATACAAGCCTCAATAGCCGTCTTACCAGGTTGACCATTGTTATACTTCTGTATCACTAACACAGTGTTCGTCAAACTGTGGGGAGGCTTGAAGGGCTGGTGGGGGGTCTGAGACCAGTCCTGGTTTTTTGTTTTGTTTTGTTTTTTTCTTCAGGTTAGAAGATGTAGCAGGTGGAAGTAATGTTTTAACGTTGGAGCACCCTGGACTTATTTTAGAGACGTACAACAAACAAATCTATCTCCATGGTGATCTGACATTAAACTATACTGTAAACCTGAATGTTCAGAATAATTAAATATCAGTTGTGAATACTCAAAGTTACAGAAATAGTACTACTAACTCAAATGTATCAAGTTGCTGTAACATGTTCTTCTTTTTAAGTACTTCCAACTAATAATTTTTTTATTAAGCTGAACTATTGTGGATATAAATGAACATAACTTCAAATGGAGTAAAGCAACATCACTTATTTTGATCACGCCCTCTGATCCAAAATTTTTGGAATTTTATTTGAATGAAGTTGAATATAATGTAAACTTTTCAGATAATTTTAAAATGGGACAAACTATTATTTGGCACAGAAAACGTGTCTGTCTGGCATGTTAAGCTTAGCAGCAAGAAAATGTATAACAAAACTATGGCTAAATCTGACACCCCCAACGCTAGATAAAATGGCATAATTAAACATATACCAGAATTGTGATGGAAAGAATTACTTTTCACAAAAATGTGCACAATGCATAATTTTGACAAGATATGGGCAAAATGGAGATCCTATATTTTACAGAGACCTGAATTTGTTTGATCCCCTGTAGTACTGTATCTACTCCTTGTATGAACACATATTCTGTGTTTTAAATTGTATGCTGATATTTGTATGTACAAAACAAATGTAAAATTAAAAAAACAAAATGCTAATAATTTTAACTACTACAAAAAACCTAAAAAAAAAGAACATAAACAAGTTTTTTTTTACATATTAGATTTGAAGGAAAACTTACTGTAAACTGTATTTACAAATGTGTATTAAAGCAGATAATCAGAATCAGAATTCTTTATTTGTCATGTGTGGATGTGCATCCACATTGAAATGAAAGTGTCATTCCCTTTTTGAACAGTGCAAAATGCAATAAAATATACAAAGATAAAAACAGAGTAAGAATAGAATAAAATATAAAATAAAAAATATAACCTAAAAATAACCTAATTGGCAGAAGGAATATGTATATATACATAAATATATACATGTCGTATACACAGGATACAGGCATGCATGTAAACACTTAGCAGAAGTGCATCAGAAAAATAGCAGCAATCTGCATGGTGGGGGTTGGTGGGGGTTGTATGTAGAGGGTGGGGGGGTTATTTGGGGGGTAGAGACCTGAGTGTCCTGATGGCCTGGGGGAAGAAGCTCTTGCTCAGTCTCTCCATTTTGGCCTAATTGACTTTTTTGTCATTTAAAGAAAAGCACAGATCTTGTTGATGTCTTAGTAGCTGACTGTTAAATCTGTGTGTTTCAGATTTTGGGTGTATGGCTCACATATCGCTACAGGAACCAGAAAGACCCCCGGGCGAACCCCAGTGCTTTCCTGTGAAACACCATCCACCTCTGTCACCTCAGCACCTCTGTGTGTGTGTGTGTGGACTCCTTTGGGCTTTTACTGTAAATACAAGAGTGACTTGTGTGTGCGTTCACTGATTGCTGCAGCCATGCTGTAATAATATGATGTGTTTGGTTTTTTTAAGGGTGAAGTTTGTCCTAAAAACATGTTGTATATGAAGGAACAGGGTGTGTGATGCCCATCACTTCTCCTGTGTAGGATGAAACAGTCCATGTCCCATGCACTTAAAGGAAACACTGTATATTGGACAGTAATCTGCTATATCCGAAAGTATTAATGCAGCCTGCCTGATGTTGATCTTCAAACCTGTTTATATATTTTTTTGCTTTGTTCTTCAATCCATCCCACCGAATGCAATAATGTCAACCACTCCTCTGTCTGCTAATGTGACTCATTAAATTATTTTGGTCTTGTCTGAAAGTTTGTTACCTGTGTGTGTGTGTGTGTGTGTGTGTGTGTGTGTGTGTGTGTGTGTGTGTGTGTGTGTGTGTGTGTGTGTGTGTGTGTGTGTGTGTGTGCGTGCGTGTGTGTGTGTGCACGCGTATGTGTGTGTAACGCGTGTGTGTGTGTAAAGCGTGTGCGTGCACGTGTGTGTTTGTGTGTGTGTTTTGCTCTTGATTGTGTGCTGTGCATTTGGCCTTTTGCATGACTCATCTGCTAATATAAGACACTGTATGAAAAATGCAAACACCGGTTTTGTTCAACATCTGAGCCTTTGTACTGTAAATCACAATAAAACACTAAAGAAGAAGAAATCACACTCTGTCTGGATGCCTTCTTCTCCTATATCTTTCACTGTCTTTTCTGTTAAGTTGTTTATATCATCACTCATATTCTCTGGAAAAACAGGCAAAAAAAACCTACAAATTCTGCTAGGGTATGTAGACTTTTGATCCCAACTGTATCCGATCCAGTTTTTTTCATAAAGCATGAATTTAATATAAACACAAATGTTTCTAAAGTACAGTAGAATAAAATAAACACAATAAAAATGTAATAAGGTAAAATACTAAGATAAAAACCCAATATGGGCAACTGTTAAACTAAGATAGGGCACAAAGTAGTGAGACAAACTTTTGTATCAGAGGTGGATTATGTGATTGAAAATTATCTTGTCAAGCATTAATGCTTGAAATAAGCAACATTTTTTCTTAATTTGTTAATTATTTTATGAATGTTCACAGAAGTTTTTCTTTCTCAAAGACTGCGCTTAATTTTCTGTGTCATTTTTTACCAAATCAGGACACATTAAAATAGTTCTTGTGTATCTGTGTTCTCTGTAAACTCGTTCAATCCTTACAAGGAAGTAAAGTTGTTTAAACCTTTAACCAGCCCAGTCTACTGTGCTCTGCATTGGGAAGTTTGTGACAAAGGACAAGTTTCAGCTGAGCCTCAGTAACCCGGCAACAGGAAAAAGCTTTCAGCACTGGCGGTGTGGAGCCGCCCATCCAGGATGTCAAACACACACACAATGCTGATCTCACAACCTTTTCTTGTGAATAGACTCCTCACTAATTCATTCTCAGTACTTCATTCTACCACCAAAGATACCTGGTACATTCAAACCAGAGAATTATTCACTTGAAATGATATTCATGCTCTATGTGTCATCTGGAGTTAATAGAACGCAATTCCTGCCAAGCATCGACCATAGTGATCATGTAACAGATGGACAAGAAACATATTGTTTAGGCCTCTGGCATACTTCCCAGGGTGGATAGAAGTTAAGTAAATGGGGCTAAGGAACTTCTCTGCCCTCAGTAACGTCTGTCAGGTTACAGCCACCTGCTTCTCATTTTCGCACTTTTATTCCAGAGTGAATGGAGCACACTGCACTGCTAATCCATTGAGTAAATACATCTATTGTAATGTTTAAGAATGTGGACAGTGTTGATATATATATGGTATTTTGGTCTTAAATCTGAAATAATCATAGTTTAATATATAATGGAAATGAATCACCAGACATGTAAAACATAACATCACTTACTTCCTTGTTTCCCTTCTCCAGGAATTGTTTGTTTTTACTCATACTCATTTGACTATGAGTCTGTCCTAGTAGGTCCGTTGTGTCCTTGTCCTTTTTCATCTCACTTTCTAATGGAATTTGTCTGTCAGTGTGGGGCAGTGTTACTTTTAAAAAGATTAGTTCACTTTCTATACATTAATGTCAAACTATAGTATAATGTGACATCTGACATATAATATGAGAACTTTAAGAAATCTGTTCATAACTTCCATTAAGAAGGAGTCAAACGTCATTAACCAGGAGTTGTGTGGCACTAAAAAATACATATACACTGTGTTTTCTGGAGCAGGAGGTCCTGAGTTTTTCCTGCTCAAAAGAGAAACTTTAATACTTTGCCAGGACATTAATGTGCAGAAGTGTATCACAAATGATTAAAGCAGTCTTTGTACTTTTTATTTATATTTCCACTATCAAAAGAATCTAAATCCACTTTACAGGAATTATGGGATGTTCTGTTGTTCCTAATGAATGTCTGGAGGTGGTCCCTTTGATTAGCAGCCCTACTTAGCTCTAATTAGCTACTCCTAATGCGTGCTATGTGCTAACGCTAATGCTAATGATTGATAATATATGTGTATTAGAACTAGAATAAGGAACAAAAAACCCAATTTCTCTTCATGAACAATAAAATTTACCTTACGTTATAAAAGACTTCAACTTTGTCATTTATTTTGTAATTGTTACAGAGTGATAATAGCTAGCAAATCACTGACCAAAGCTAGCATACTGTTAGCTTCATTGCGGCTTTTTCCCAAGACATAC
Organism: Siphamia tubifer; assembly: GCA_020466265.1. Lineage (NCBI taxonomy): Eukaryota > Metazoa > Chordata > Actinopteri > Kurtiformes > Apogonidae > Siphamia > Siphamia tubifer. The sequence continues at coordinate 20,951,173 of CM035793.1, read as the reverse complement.
AAGATACAAAATGAAGCAGCAGTGTTAGGAGAGTAAAGTTACTCAAATATTAGAATAGACAATTATTCTATGAGGCTAATGATATTTAAAAAAAAAAACAAAAAAAAACAAAACACCAGGACTGTTAGGTGTTTTTCTCAGCTAATTGCAAAAAGGAGTCACACTAAGATTGATTAAGGTACAGCTGTTATTATTTTGCTATGGTTCATATTTTGATCTAGATCATTAATTATGACTGATTGTTCTGAAAAGCGTATGTGTGAATATTAAATATGTTGGACAATTAATCTTAAAGTAATATTTTTTTAAATTTAGGAGATAATCCACAGTAACATAATCTAATGTGTTATAAAAGTGGTGTTTTCATGTGATTTATGTTTTTTTGGTGTTTGTAACCCTGTAATTTACAGCAAATGACAGGTGCCATAAAAAAAACACTTCTCCAAAATAAACACCTGCATGTGACTTGCTTTTCTAATGGAATTGTTGATGCCAACTGCTTTCACTTACATGGACAAACCGGTTGCAGAATGCAGGCTAACAGGCATCATTCCAATAAGCCTAAAATATTCTTGATAATCCTCTGACACATTAAAGCACTGCCATTTTAAATATACAGTTTCATATTTATTCAAAACTCATTCAGGAGTACAGTAATAAAAACAAAAGTAGGAAATTGTAGGAGAATACAAAGACGAAAGAGTTCAAGTGAATGTGAACAGTGGAAATTTTCCAGTGCGTAGTTTTCTGTGTAAACTGTAGTGACAGCGTTCTACTGGAACCAGGACCCGGTTCTGACAGAGAACGTGTGACTTTCCCTTGTGTTCACAACTCGGCCTTGAGGAATTTCTTCGCCTTCTCGATGTTGGTCATCACTGAGGAAGAAAACATTAACATGTAACTTCTATCTCACAACAATGTACATAAACGTGTGTGTATGTGAGCTGCAGCGCTTACAGAGTTTGAGGTCATTGGGTTCGTAGGCGTACATCCGGTTGGAGTAGCGACCTGTGATGTCAGCCCTTACAGTCATTGAGGGGTCTGCAGAGAGAGGAGTCATTCAAGAAAATGGCAAATATAGTTCAGACATAGTACAGCTTCTGTTGCTACATAGCTCAAATCACCTGCGCTCTAAGTATTTTGCATGTTATCTGGTTCACTTAGGTCCACATGATGTGTTCCTAAGCAAATATGTGTTTGTATTCGCTGCCTTCTACTGTAACAATCTGTGGTTTTAAATCTGTACTCTATTGGTGAACTAAGAACATAAAGGTTCACTGAAATAGATGTGGAGTCTGTTTTGCGTGGAGGCTGAAAATCTATTTAATTTAACTGTATTTCTATGGTAATGGTATTTAATAATACACAATATTCTACCTGTAGAGAGAGAACCAAGAATTCAAGAATCTGACCCATAACCTCAACACAGAAGTCAATATATTGTAGCTGTTCTAGGACACAGATACTGTCATGGTCTAATGGGAGTTTAGTAATGGATACTAGCAAAAACCACACTGACATAAACATTACATTGGCACATACACAAGTACAAATCTTACATTGCACATTTTTAAAATCCAGAGAGATTTTAAAGTGATACAAACAGGAAGAAAACTTCCAACACAAGCTCTTTAAGCATTGAAATGTCTTTATTTTCACAACATGGTCATGTATAGATCTATATTGGTCTATAGACCATCTATACACCTATAGACCACCTATGGAGCCTATATGTAACCATTCTATGAAAATAAAGTCATGTTAATACTTAAAGAGAGTGCCTTGGAGTTTTCTTCCTGTCTGTCATCTACTTCACAAATCTGTTTTTCCAAAGAGTACCTCAAACAAACTATTTTTTTGGGTCCCTGAAGCATCATTTCTCATGATTTTTTGGTACAATATGATGTTCAAAAAAATGATCGAATACAGTTGAACTTCAAAAATTTTACCAAACTTAGCACATTAGGAGCTAAAATATGTGTTCTGGTATGAGCAGCAGTTTTTAGTAGCCAATTATGGCTAATGTTAGGAAATGTTACCCTATATGTTGCTATATTTCTTACTATATAACTAACTATCTGTGTACTGAAAGGTTATTTTCTGGCCATTTTCATCATTACAAAAGTTGATTTTATTTCTAAACCACATATATGATAATTAGCACTTAATACACTTGATTATTCTGCATAAGGAAAATAAAACCTTATGCTTAGTAACATCCAAAAACCTGATACACTGTTCCACCAGATGACAGAGATATTCATATGATATGTATATATAAATATGGTGAAAAGTGTTTATGGGAAGTATGTACTAAAAAGCATTATTGGTCTATTGGGAAATTTGTGTCAAATTGATAGCAAAATAAAAGCCATTATAAATGTGTGAAGAAGGTATTAAAAGACAACAGGAAGTTCAGTTCTTACCAACAAAAATGACTCTTGGGACATACTGGCCATCAGGAGAAAGATGTTTGTCTGTGGTTTCATACTGTTGAGGCAAAAGACAAGAAGTTAGTCTAGAATGATATGTACATAAAAGTTGATCAGTTCATGTCTATTAATGTGTTTAATCTGAGGTTTTTATGTTTTAACCATATCCCACAATTAATATCTGAGGTGTGAAATGTGACTTACCACCAGATTGAGGACAATGAAATCCTCATCCAGAATCTTCTGGAGTTCGTCGCTCTCAGAAAAGATTTTCTTCAGTGCTGGAAGAGAAACAGGTTTTTAATCTCTCGCTGAAATCATGGCTGACGTTCCTTCCTCATGCACCACCAGGATGTAATAGGTAACGTCACTTAACGTGAGCAAACATAGACTGATTGCTCTTCAAGCAGGTTCGACTTAATTCAACAGATCTTTTCAGGCCTGAGTAAACCTAATCACTCACACAAGTGCAATTAGATTTGTCATTTCGGTGGTGTAATTTACCTTTGCTGTGTGGGCAGTCCTCTAGGTGGAAAACAACCATCAGAGGCTTGTTCCTGAAAGCATAAATCACATTTGAGTCCACTGAATCCATGTCATTGCATCTCATTGTTCATTGATAGAAAAATGTGCTGGATTCTGGACTAAAAATATTTTACTTGCAACAAGGAGTAAAATATATAAAACAAAATGCAGCAATAACTGACCAAATAACACAAGGAAGTACAGATTCTGCTGGAGAATAAAGAATGCTGTTTGAATACTCATTGATTCATATTTCTAAACACTGATGTGTGTCTGGTAACAAAGCCTGTGCCCTCCTCCTTTGGCAGAGGCCATCGAGGTGACATTGAAGTGTCTTGTTGTTGTACATTTTGTCCATTATTTGCATATCATGCTTCCATGACAAGACAAAATATTGAAACATTGAGGGAGCATTTACAGACACCTTCAGGGTCATAGGAAACAAACATGAGCACCTCCAAGCAAGAAGGAATTACTGATAAGGCGAGAAGATCAGACACTGCGTTGGTCGACCAACTAGAAACATGTCACCATGACACAACCTTCAAGCACGTGTCATATTCTAAGAAGAGTCTAACACTATTTTTTCAACATCCATGTTAGTTTTTCTTTTCTCACCTTGACCTGGACCAGTACAAAGCCTCCTCGTAGGTCTGAGCCCAGATCAACTGGTCACCCCAACCTGCACATGGATGGATATTAAACATGTTTTAATTATTGATTAATGATTAGAAACCTTCAAATAAAACACCATTTAGGTTCATCTTTATCACACACCTCTGGAGAGAGTCTGTGGAATCCTTTTGCCGGTCTTGGGGATGTATTTCCCAAAGGTGCAGGACACAGCCACCAGGACCATGAGTACCCATAATGACGCTTTGATCATCTTTACAACTGGAGGGTGGAGAAAGGAAAATCACACAAGTGATCTTTTGAAACCTTGTAATCAATTACATTTGTTAAAAATGCCACAAACATTATTCTCTTTTGGACAAGAAAAAGTGTTGACCTTTGCTGCCTATTAGTCATTACATTTACTTATCTGTTGCCTGTTATTACAGTCACATCTTTTCTGTCTATACACCAACCAATTATCAGACTTATGTCAAATGCAAATTTTAGTTTTGGTAGTATGGTCTTCAATAGACCAGGTCTTAAAAGAATATTTTAAAAATAAATAAATAAATCTCACGCGCCGATGTATACCCAACTAATGGGCGGGTATATGTTACTAGAGAACAGTGGTTCCCAACACTGGTCCTCGAAGACCCCTATCTCGCATGTTTTAGTATGTTGTTTCCCTCTTCCAAAACACCTGATGGTCATTATCAGTCTTCTACAGAGCTGGATGAAAGACTGATCATTTGAATCAGGTGTGTTGGAATAGGGAAACATCTAAAACATGCAGGTAGGGGTCCTCAAGGACCAGGGTTAAGAACCACTGCTGCAAACTACAAACATAACCCACTGCACAGTGAAAAGACAGATGGATTATAGTTATTTTTACTTACTTAATTTTCATTTTCTTCTCGTTTAACTATCAAATAGGTTCACATTATCAGAGGTGGTTCGTAAACTGAGTATAAGCGCTTCATTACTGTACTTAAGTTTGTTTTTTTAGGTATCTGTACTTTACTTGAGTATTTATTTTTCTGGAAACTTTTTACTTTTACTCCCTATATTTTTTTGCATAAATATCTGTACTTTATACTTTTTACATTCTCAGAAATGGCCTGTTACTTTTTCAAACTAAATGCATGTGACACTATGTTTTTTTTTTAAAAGTCTCTTTGGAAGGATTTTTTTTTCATTATTTGACTTTTTAATCATTTTAAATTTATTTAGATTTTTTTTTATTTATCACCTTTATTTCATGTATTTATTTATTTATTAAGGGGGAAATCAGTGGAAGGTCCATTTTTTCCCCAAAATGTCCTCCCTGTACCCAAAAAGCTGAGTACCGTGACCTGATCAAATACATTGTCTATTCAGTAACTTACTATAAGGTTTTTTGTTGTTGTTTTTTTTGGATACTTTAATCACTTTTATTATTTAATTCATGACCAAAAAACAAATAAATAAACAGTCTTAGGGTTTGTTTTTTTTTTTAGTTTTGCACTTTATTAAAAATTAAACAGTTCTACTTTTTTAATTATTTATTTATTTTACATTTACTTAAGTAAAGGAGTTGAATAATAACTTCTACTTTTACTACTTTTTCCACACAACAGAATGTGAGAACCTTTGTCACCTCTGTACATTATACCTGCAAATACTTTCCTTTCCTTCTATAATTTGTACTGAATTAACCTTGTTATATTTGTTGTAAAGTTTGAGGAAATTCTCATCCCTTACTTGCATTTCACCACTGTAGTCACACTGTATTTGAGGACACCAAACTAGAAGTTCTACATTATTTCCCTGCATTAAATTACCAATGATAAGTTCTGCTCACACCAGAACAGAACAGAACAGAACAGAACAGAACAGAACAGAACAGAACAGAACAGAACAGAACAGAACAGAACAGAACAGCTTCCTTCCTTCTTTGTCTTACCTGTTCCCGGATGGTCAGATGAAAATGTAGGTGGACCGCAGCTCCTGGATCTGGTGTACCTCTGAGGTCACCTGCTTGGTATTTAAGCACCTGTTCAGTTGCAGTCCCGCCCTTTTTGCATCCCTCCCCCCTTCCCTCCCTGTGGAGGAATGTCACGGCTGTTGCACCTACCTAAAGGGTTGCCATTGTTTGATAACCAGACTCCATTACAAAACGCAGCAATCTTTGGTTTGTGTCAATAAAAAACTTAAATGTCTGCAATTAGTAGAGAGACTTAAATGATTTTCTGTTGCAGCAGAAGAATCTCTTATAAACGGCATTCATTGCAGTCACATATCTAATCCTGGTGGGGTTGGTGTTAGTATTTACACTTGTAAAATCGGTTATTTTACGCGTCATTCTGCGCGTGACAGCTCGTAGCTGCGAATGAGACAAAATAGCAAAGGGGAAGATTGAGTACGATTCTTATTTTGTGAAATTCATGCTTTATGTGTTTACTTATGCCGAGATTATCAGAAGATTATCCTCTATAAACTTCATTGCATAAAATTAACCCAGTGCTCACGTTTATTTCAGTGTAAAGGTATTCCCTTAAATTAAAGTAATTTCCGTATTCAGTTCTTTGCGCACCAGAGATGCGCAAAAAACTGGAAGCATTTTAATTTTCTGATAGTCAAACTCATTCATTCAGCAGTGTCGAGTCATTACTATTTCAGTTTTTTTTTAATTATTATTATTATTGTTTGGAGTGATTTGTAAAAGTTCAGTCTGAAAGATACTGGCTTGTATCCAAGGACAAGTCAGCGTTTCGTGCGTGGGATGATTAGTCTTTACGTGATTGGCGCAAAACCTGCGATGCTGCTTTTCTACAAACATTGATTAAACAATGGAACAGTGAAGGATGTTTGACGTGTAGTTATCACAATCACGGACACGTACAGTTAAAGGCGGATCTAGACATACCTATGGGGGTTATTGTACATTCGATTTGGATTTCTCATAAATGACAAACATACAAACGAAAAGGATTAGAAACTAAGGCTTAGAAACCAACCCGTTACAACTGATACATTTAAATTAGCATTTAAAATAAAAAAAAACACAAAGTTTAAATGCCAACAAACATAATCATTCCTGCCCAAAGACCCTCTGCCTGCTCTTAAGAATCCAAAAATTAACCATACAGTACCCACCAAGTTCAGTATTTTTTCAACTTTTTTGTAAAATGATCATTATTATTGTTATTTTTTAACGTCATGAAAGTCTATTTCATATAGTTTCACTTATTTGACTGAAGTGCACATGCCCTTTAATGTAACATTAACCCATAAAGACATTTGTGGCAGTTCCCAAATAATTTTTCCCTTCTATTTTTAACCTTTTGTATGGAAGATTTATTCTAATATTATCCTCTGTATCATGTATTTCTTTTATGAAAGTAATCTAAAAACAGAGGAAGTGACTTTTTCACCAAAATACATCATTATATAACATAATTGATATAACATTACATGACATTTATAACATAAAACAAGTGTCTCCATCCACTGTCATTGATCCAACTCTCTGAATTTTACTGGTGAATCAATGCTATAGATGATGACAGTGTTTAAATGTTCTGTACGACTCTCTGCATTATACCAGTTATTTACATGTAGTGACAGGATTCGTGGGTCAACAGTGATTTAAGTTTTTAAATCAGTAAAATACTTTTGGCTTCCTGTACACTGTAGATTTTGCAGTGTTAATTTGGAGACAATGGGACCAAATACACTCTAGAAGAAGTTAAATAAACTCTCTAAGTGTTGATTTAACACTGCAAAATTTACTGTGTAGATGTTTGGGTCTTTATGGTACAGCAGGTAGTGAAATGGGAATACACTTCAAATGCAGGTTGATGTGACATTATCTGTTTCTTCTGAACATATAAATGGTGGCGTCTGTTATCTGGATGCATCTCCACAGGCCTCTCTGTGTCACAGGAGGGAACTCAGTGGGACTTGGCTCACATCAATGGCACCTTTGTTCAGTCTGAGCTCAGATAAAACAGCCGGCTGCCCCCCCCCCCTGTCCTCTCACTGCAACGCTTCGTCATCCTTCAGCCGCTGCTTCTTTCAACCCTTCACATCCCCACTCACAATCTTCAAGGGTGGATCAAGTAAAGCCAGCTCATCATGATCTGTCAGGCAGTTTTTACCAACACACCACTGTTCAACATAAGATGGGACATTATCTAAAATACAATCAAAGCTGAAATCTATAGTTTGCTTCTTTGTTTCACTTTTCTATAATCGCATTTATTTTAAAATGTTTGCAACACATTCATCTTAACAACTGTGTTACATCACATTTCCTTTTTTTTTTTTTTTTTTTTAATTACACTTTAAACCACTGCTTCCCAACATTTTTTTGGTCCATGACCCCATTTTTAACATCACAGATGACCCCAGACATTCAAAAGAACTCAAATAAAATAAACTTAAAATTAAATTGTTATTGATAATGGAATTATTTGTAACACTATGTTGCAAATAAACGTTGATTTTAGATTATATTTAGGCTATATAATGTATATTATTATGGACAGAGGCAGAAAAGCCAGGTGTAGATTACTGCACAAAGTGAGAATTTTATTTTCCTTGGTCAGGATACATATGTACAATCAGTCCAGCTTGTATTTACAAGGCTGACAATTAATACTGAACAAACAATAACTCAAACCATGAATTTAGAAAGAGCTGCTGAAACTGACCACAATTAATATTTGATAGTTAAACACAATCACAGTGCTTCAGTTTCAGTATCAGTTTGTCATGTATTTTGTGTTTTGTGATTGTCTCTCTCAACTTACCATATATTTTTTTTATTAATTTATTTTAATTTTTGTTCTGTTTTTTGTTTGTCCATCTGTCTATTTGTTTGTTTGCCCATTTGTTAGCAGTTTTATGCAAAAACGACTGAACCAATTTCCTTGAAATTTTCCCCCAAAAAAGGTCCCAAATAGATCCCATTAAATTTTGGTGAATGTAGGTCAAAGGTCAAGGTCACAGTCACCAAAAAATGTGTCTTTGCAATATAAGAGGTAGGGCAAATCAGGTCAAATGTGTGTGAGGGGAAGGGTTTGTTGTGCCGGACACCATTTGGAAGTAATTCTTTTTACATTTAGAATGGAAAACAGTTAAGTTAGCGTGTGTGTGTGTGTGTGTGTGTGTGTGTGTGTGTGTGTGTGTGTGTGTGTGTGTGTGTGTGTGTGTGTGTGTTGTGAATTCACTACTGCTATGCACGTCTAGTTGGATGCTAACTGCATTTCGTTGCTCTGTTGAATCTAATCTATCTAATTAGTGGTATATATGGAGTCAAGTGACACCATCATACAAAAGCTGTTGTATTCTTTGTTACAGAATAAAGTTATCCTGTGCACATTGACAATTGACATGAACACCCCTCGCAAAGTGGAAGTCTGCACTCTCCAAGGTCTTGTTAGTTTGTATTAGTTATGTTGCCTGGGGGTGACTCAGCTTGAGGTGTTTAATTTTAATACCACAGGTTATCATGAGTGTGTCTTGTTTTGCTTGTGATTTGTGATCATTTGTTATGTGTTTATAGATCATCTAAAACCGTTCAATTGCAGTTTGGCCAAACAGGGACCCAGGAACACCATCTTGTATAGGGCCCCCACATAGTCAAAATGGTTCTGGTAAGAGGAAAAAAACTGTTCTAAGTCTCTGAACGTTATAAGCTTTGGCAGTAGTTCATTTTGTCTTCTTGCTGAGCTCTTTGTTGGTCTATGAGAACCACTATGTGATTGTCTTCTTCATGATGTCTATACATTCTCAATAGGAGGCTGATGTGGATGCTTTTGAGTTGGGAATTGTAACGCTGTTTCTCCTTCACTTTGCTATTACAGTAAATGCCATGTAATGTTTTTAAAGCATGCAAATAGAATAATAATAAATAAGTGGTATAAAATATAAACTATGATAGAATATAAAATACATCAAATCACATCAGTTTATAATAGGAGTAGTTGTACAAAACAGTAATGTATATAAGTTGATGATAATGATGGCGGGGAAAGATGATGAAATGATGGTGTTTTATATGTGTGTGATTCATGTAAAGTTTTAAAACTGAGTTTTATCATGTGATTTGTGGACAGTTTTAATGTGGAAGTATGGATAAAATCTTTTGTCTCTTGGCCAGAATACTAATGCAAGAGAAATGTTTATTCTCAATTACTTTACTTCCTGGTTAAATAGAAATAATAAACAAAACGGTTTTGTG
>CM035793.1:20663875-20936375 GCA_020466265.1 Siphamia tubifer | reverse complement strand
CCAGTTGCCCTCATCCTCTTCTGTAATTATAACAGTCAGAGTAGTACTTTGTAATTATTGGATCCAAATAGTTGGTGTTCATTTGTTATTTAGGGTGTTGTACATATTCATGCCAGTAGAGAGCAGTGTGTGTTCAGCTTCAGTCCTATGGTTTTGTGGACCTCATCAGGTGGGCTAATCAGCACTGGGTGTTACACCACAGGTCATATTATTGTATTGTTGTGTATTGACAAGTGAGTTTATTTTCCTGTGTATGTCATGAAAGTGTTTTAGTGTTGCTATGCTGTACTTGTACCTGTCTACTGATCTTCAGACATCAGATGGGTCAACACCTATGGCTCCATCATGTCACGTTTGGAACGCCATATCAAGCCTTGGCGGAGGTCTTCTGTCTCTGACTGCCTTGCTGCTGCTTCTACTATTATTATTATTATTATTAGTAGTAGTAGTAGTATTATCATTCATATTCATAACATTTACTGTCATTGTCATAAAAGAACAACAAAACATGGTTGGAGCATCCATATCTAAAATTTGCGTAATAAAAACTATAAAAATAACAAAAATAAATGCCTATAAATAACCTAAAACCTATAAATACATTATCACACACTGCACACTTGCTCCTTCATTTACTATCATCAGTATCTGTATAATTTCAGAATACTCTTTATTGTCTTCTATCTAAACCACTTTCACATTACTAGGAACATGACTCAGTAGTCTGGAGTAGTTAATAATTGTGTTTTTTTTTTAATTTAATTTTATGTTTATTGTTCTGTGGTGCTGTATATTTTAATTTCAATAAAGTATGTTTGATCTTAACAGTGAGCCTCAACCTGTAGCAGAGCTTCACTTAAAATAAATCTTAATATTTTAGCCAGTTACTATAAAACATGATCTTAAAATACTGTTTAGCTGTATATATATATATATATATATATATATATATATATATATATATATATATAGTATAGAATTTATGTTGTGTTTATATTATGTAGTGCACACCACTGTAACATAAAGAGCCACTTTTAGATTCCAACATTTATTTTTTAATACACTTGTGTACAAAAGAACTCAACTGAAAATATAAATGTATGAATGTGCATTATGTATTCCTACAACACATGAATACAAACATTTCATACGGACAAAAAACTGAACCCATTTTAAAAAGGCTCAATGGATTGCCCCAAGGATTGTATCAAAATAAAAAATAGATGGGAGGGTGGAAGGAGCAACAAAAAAAACATTACATTCTTACAGTCCCACAAGAGACACAAAGGTGGTTGTTTTCACAGAAAACACTGAATATACAGTCGCTGACCCACAGGATGGTTGATCATTCATCGGACTCGTTTTAACACTGACGGGACATCCTGCTGGAGGACAGAAAACACAGGCTGCTCTGACAAAAGGACGACGCTGTGTCTGATGCTCATGGTTATGCCACACACATTCTGGAGGCTGATGGTTGGACTGGGAGCTGCTGGGAAAGCTTACATACAAACACACACACTGCATTTGTTTCTTCACATTCAATACCAGCTGATGTAGGAAAACAAAAGAACCAAAGCACAGCCTCCCTCTTCAAATTGATTCTGGGAGTTTGAGGAAAATACAGCTGTGTAAAGAATAAGACCTTCAGGCTTATGAAATCATAGCTCAGGCTCAATTTCGTTGTTGCTTTTAAAGTGCTTCCTAAATTTGTCTGACATATAAAAACTATGTCAGAAGGCAAATCTGTGCTCGAACACTGACTCCTATGCCTGATTACAGAACTGAAGAAATGTTAAAGCAATGCCACAATGTACGCACACAGTACAACAACAATGAGAAGAGGGGAGCCCTGTTTTCTGCAAAGGAGAAGACGTAATTGGTCGATGCTTTAATGTAACAGAGCAGTTAAGCAGCTAGCTGCAGACATAGTGGTTATGTGTGGTGGCTTCTTTCAGTCTCACTGTTAAAAAGGACCATCGTAAAACAAAAACAGTCTCATCAGCGACCATCTTTTCCTGTGTCTCCCCGTAGAGGTCGCGCGGACATCTCCTCCACTTACGTCACCTGTTGAGACGTTACAGTGCAGGACAGAATTTCTAACGAGTCTGTTTGTGTAGTGGTTCTCACGCTGACCACAGGGTTGACACACCCGGTTGGCAGCGGTCAACTAGTGTCCATGCTATTGGTGCTGGTTGTTAGCTTGGTAGTTTGGGGGCAGCGGTGGTCCATTAACACCAGGGTGGTAGAAAGCACAATTACTCTCATATCGGCAGCTTCCCTTCATCATGAAATGACGACACACGGGCCTCTTTGACATGTCTGAGAAGAAACAAACATAGCACCGTGTGTTATGACCACAACATTTCCATTCAACACTGAAGCATTTTGGTGAATTTAATACTCAAATGTATGTGCTGTGGGGTCAGTTTACAGTAGAAAACAAAAAATCCCAAGATAAAATTATATATTATAAACTTTCATACACTCTACACAACTTTGTAATATGCATTGTGCTTTAGAAGAACTGTCTGATTATCTGTCACATTGTGCCAATCTACATATCCCTGGAAACTATGCAAACAACCTGCCAGTGAAGACCATGTGACATGAACAATAGGAGTTGTGTTAAGCACAGTATGGGGTAACATCAGTGTATTTCTATTGCATTTGATTTTTGTACAGCTGTACATTTGAACCATCACCTGTACAAGAGCTTCATTTAATTTCATTTACCATAATGTACATCAGTCTTACAACACTGTCAAACTAATAATGTCTTTTTTTAAATTATTATTATTTGCCACCTAACTTACCATTCATGTTGTTGTGTCCTCCCCTAGGTCCGCCTCGTCCCCGGCCTCTGAAACCTGTTTCTCCTCCCCCTCCTCGGCCCCGGCCTCCTCTGTGGAAATGCCCTCCTCTATGGGGCCCTCCCCTCATGGAATCGTCTCCCCAGTAGTTGCCGTTGTCGCCTCGTCCATGGCCGGGTGGCGGTCCCATCATGCGTGGGCCTCCGCCTGTGTTGAAAGGTGGTCCGTGGTTGTGGGGTGGTGGCGGGTGGTTGAAACGGGGACCTCCAGGGGGGTTGTTGGGGGGGTATCCGCCATTCATTGGCATCTGCATGTGCATGTTCATATTGTTCATGTTGTTCATGTTGTTCATTCCTGGTCCGTGGCCCAGCAAACCCTGGTTGACTGTGAAGAGAGAAGAACATGTGAACACTATAGACTGGAGTCGCGGTAGGAACATTCTACAGGAAAGAAACTTTAAGATATTCCTTTATTAGTTCCACAAGGGAAATTTCCAGATTTTAGAGGGTCTTTGTGTTTCCACTTATGGACAGTGTTCTAAATTTAGATCTGTGGACTCCCAACACTGAACATTTATGACAAATGAAGATTTGCAGCCTTTTTTTTCATCCATCACTTTTAAGTATATGTTTCACTTTGAACAATATAAAGCAGTTAAATAGCACATAATCACATTAAAATAGAGCCAGTGGTCCTGTGATCATCCAGGCCTCACAGCTGTGGTGTCTTACTATCAAAAGGGAATCATTCAATAGATTGGCAATAGCTCATCTGGGACTAATAATAATAATAAAAACATTATGGTCTTTAAAACTGGTAACTGGGAAAACCAGATTTCCTTTACTTTGGGTGGAAAAATTATTTATGACACCTGAACCCAACAACATGGGATAAAAAGTCAGTTTACCTGGTGGAGGTCCACCTTGGTTCTGGTTCTGGGTCTGCTGCAGGGAGCCCAACAGCTGTTTGATCTTATCAGAGAAGTCGGGCTGTTTGATCAGGTCTTCAGTGGACTGGTTCCCTTGTGCACCCTGGGGACAAAGAGCTGATATCAGATGCACTGCATAATCAAATGTTTTGTGTTTATCTGTGATGAAGTAGTGATATGGGATACAGCATGTCATGTTACTCTGAGAAGTCAAATGCACTGTCATGTTTCTGTAGCTTACTGATCTACATGAAGAGGTGACATGTTTTTACCATGATCGATGAGAGCAGCTCCTGTACGTTGACCGATGGTGGCACAGGGTTGTTGAGTGTGTTTGTGGCTTGCGGGCTTCGGGAGCTACTACTCAGGTTCCCCATGAGGTTGGCCAGAACAGGTGGCAGCTTGGAGCTCTCATTGGAGCCCAATCCAGCCCCCTGCTGTTGGGAGGTGTCCATTGGCTCAGCATAACTGTCATCCAGCATTGATGAGTCCTGCACAGAACAACAGACAGCTGAGTGAAGTTACATTCACATGAGAGAAACATGTTTGAGAGATGTGTGAACTAGGTGGTGTACAAACCTCGTCTAGGGGTATAAGGCGAGGAGGCATGGGTTCATAAGGCTCTGGGTCTGGCTCATGAGGACTGTCGGGCACACTAGAGAGAACAAAGCTTGTTAAACTGTTGAAATAACTACAGCTCTGTAGCTCCCTGAATAACATAAAACATTTGACTCCACACTTTGTGTGCGAACCTTTAAGTCGATACTGTGTTTCTGAGAATGTAAAATGTCCACTGTTACCTTGTTATATTCCAGTCTACCCATAATGCCCCTAATTCAAACCCTATGCTAGAACAGTAACAACATAACTTTGTGTGTCTGCTTTATGTGATATAACTCCTTTACCTCTCTTTGCTTAGGAAGATTTCTTGTAGGATCCCCATCTCTCTGTCCCTCTGGGTCAGTTTCTCTGTGCTGTTGGCTCCAGGGATGACAAGGCTTCCTGCCAGTGTCAGGGGCCTCGGCGGTGTCCAGGGTACCCTCTCTTCCATTGTGTCATGTGAGAGCCGACGGGCCATCTCAAACGTATGCCTATCCATCATCAGTTCTCGTTTTGCAGCTTCGCCGAAGTCCTTGATCTTATTGACATTAACTATGAAGAAGTAAAAACAGACTCGTTAGTAATAATTTGTGAGAGCTTCATGTACTAAGAAAAACATGGTCCATCTTAAAATAATAGTGGAATAATCAATACACGTCAAGGTGTAGTTACCTCGCTCAGTCTCATCCAGATCAAAGTAAAAGTAGTGTTTGAGCTGCTCCTCTTCTGCCCAGTGAACGGTCTTCTTCTTCTTTCCCTTCTTGGTCAGGCTTTCTTCATCTCCACGTGGCTCTGCCAAAGCGTTTGGTTTCTCTCCTACAAACAATGGGATAAGAATGAGAATAAATATATTACCGTAATAGGATGACCTAAAGACATAGTATCAAGCTTTATTCTACACTGCTTACAACCACCAACACTGTAGATGAAGTTGTGCTGATATTACCGTTGTCTGTAGCCTCGGGGTCCTCGGAGGGAACAGGAGTCCCAGGCTGCTCGGGCTCATGGTTTTCATCAGCAGGCGTTGTAGAAGCAGCTTCTGGAGACGACGGTTTAGTAGACGACGAGTAAGCAGATGATTTGCTGTCAAATGGACTGGCCTGAGGACAAAAGGTTAAAACTCAACTCATTACTCAAATAGTTTCTCTCAAACATGTGTACAGCACAGGTGTTCCGTATGCCTGTGTTAAAAAAAAATATAACGATTTTTCAATTCTGGACTGATTCGCATATTAATTACTTAGGATCTATTCATACATCCAAAAATCTAATATTTTATTATTATTATTTTTAGAACATTTTTCCACCATTTCCCCCAGTGACTCCTGGCATGTCATCGAATTCATGCAGGCACACTCGGTGTGTGGGGTCAACAAACAAACAAACATGGCGTCGGAGAGTAGTGACAGAGTTAGTGAAAACTTTCTGAAAACACCACCGTCTCAACGCCCCAGTCTGGAAATATTTTGGTTTCCGAACACAAAAAGACAAAGATGTGCTTGAAAAAACCAATGCCGTTTGCAAGTTGTGTCAAATTGAAGTGAAGTATTTTGGAAATTCAAACAATATTGTTTGAAGTCACAATGCATTTGTTCATCCCCTGAATGTTTTAAAAGTTAAAAAGTAGTTAGCAAAAACAAACAAATAAAAAAAGTCCTTATTTCTGACTTCCCTAAAAAAAAAATCTGGCTGCACGCCACTGCGACACAGTCATGAAATTATTATTATTATTTTTAAAAGAACACTAATCTGAATTGGATCGGATCAGACAGAATTGAAAAGAATCTGATTCTTAATCTTCAGAATCAGAATCGAATAGATTCTTGAAAGTTGAATCAATACCCAGCTCTAGTGTTCAGGGACCAGACTGTTGTTGAATTTAATGTTTCAGACATTTGCTTTAAATCTTGGTGAGAGGGCATACTTTCAAAGCATGACAATCAAAACTCCCAAGAAAGGTAAGTACCTTGTTAGATGTGGGGGACACCGCTTTAGTGTTAGCAGCAGCGCTGGCACTGGCCTTCTTCTTCTTGATCTTGATTCCAGGTACTGGAGCAGAGTTCAGAGCATCTAGGAAGCCTGTGCCTTCCATGTCTACAGGGAGGTCAGAAGAGTACAGTCAACACCATGGCTACTACAGCATAACAGTTAAAAAGGTCAAAGTTATGTTAACATTTTAGTCATTTTCTGTTGGTGAAACTAACAGCTCTGCAACAGAAAATGTATACTAAATTTAATAACACACTTCTCCAGATTTGAAAATTATTGGAAATGTTTAAAATATATATGATCATGACAAGGAACATGTATGTGTGTTTAAACTCACGCTGAGCTGGAATGATCTTCACTTTGATCTCTTTGGTGGAGTTGGACGGGGTGTTGAGGGGTTTGTATTTTTTCTCAAGAGGTGGAGTGTCAAATGGCCCGCTGAGAGAAAATAGTTAAAGAGGAATCATGTTAATACAAGCACCAGCCACCTGAGGGCAGCAGGACGTCAGCTGCATATGCACTGAGCTCTTAAGATAGTAATGAGGCATGGTCTGTGGAAGGGTGTAGTACCTTGGTCTCTTTAGAACTGGGGGCTTGATATTGTATTTGTCGCCCAGCTGAGGGGCGGTTGGTGTTTTCTTTGCAGGAGCAGGGTTAGGGGTGTCAATCTCCAATCCTAAACACCACAAAGCAAATCAATAAGACTGTATGATGATTTTGATACCTTCAGAGCAAACCTCCTTAGGCTTGATGAGGATGGACTCACCTATAGAGCGAATTTTGGTGTGGCTTGGTGCATGGGCTTTAGGTTTTTCCTTCTTCTCATCACTAGTCTTCTCCTTCACTTCCCTCACTGGCACCTTGCTCTCCTCTTTCTTCTTCTTTTTATCTACAATATAAACAAGGGTGAATACAGACCATTATCAATCAGAGCTTAAAAAAAACACAAAAGACATTTAAAGACTTTTTAAAAATGACATACCAGCAGTAGTGTTCCCACTGCTTGAGACACTCTGGGAGCGGATAGTAGCCATCCATCCATCTACAAGCACAGCTGCCAGCTTCCTCAGGTCTGAAAATGCAAGACAATAGTGACATTTAGCACAGAAGAAACACCGCGTATGATCTGTAGCTTCATGGAGGTATACATAAACCATTTTATGATTTGGTGCAGACTAACCCTCTGTCTCTGCACTCTTGCTCAGCTGCTTCACCAGTTTGGCTGTGTTGTTCTGTAAAACAAAAAGTTGAGTTCAAATATACTGATTGATACCTGTGCAGAATTGTGTAGGTTTGTGCCAATTTTCACAATTTACAGACAGTTTAAGACCTTTTAAATGCCATTATAATGACATTTAAGACATCCATACTAGTAAAGACAATAAATGCTATCCTTACACTGCTGTATTAAATGAAAGCGTGAGAAACACATTTAATTGGTCTGAAGTTAACATGAACTTTATTTTAAAAAATTACAGGAGATCATAAAGCCTGAGCTGCATCTTAGACTTAAGCACCTATGGATACCTGTCAGAACAGACACCAATATACAATACCTGTTTGAGGTGGTCAACTTTAAGAGGCAGCTTTTGCAGCGTCAACAGGATGAGCTGTAGCAGAGGGGTGTTGTTGGTGGTTTTGGAATATGTAAGCCAAGAGTTCAGTAACCTGTAGCCACCAACTCGGATAAACCTGCATGAAGGATGGAAATACTGATTTGTAATGAAGCCTGTGGCAAAGGATTGAAATGATCACAGACACTGAATATTAATCTTTTGACAACAACTTTTTAAAAAAAAATCAAGTATATGAAACACACGTATGAAGAACAACTGATAATAAAAAAGAAGGTGACAGAAACATTTGTTTTTTTCTTTGATTAATAACATCTAAACAAAGCTATAGTGGTCCTAACCCCAATAAATGTCTTGTCCAGTCATTTGCCACAAAAAATTATGCTTAATTGAGTATTTATCAGCCACTCCAAACATTCTACCCTTGTGTAAATAATCAGGATGTGTATGAATAAGCCGAGTATACCTGTTGAGAACATCGTGTGATTTGGTCTGCAGCAGGATGTTCAAGTACATGCATCTACTGACCATCTTGGTGGAAGCTTTCATCAAACTGCAAATACACAGACACAGCATAAATACTTTTAATATACTATTAAATGACATAGAAAGAATCGAGCAGAAAAGGAACCACTTCCAGGTACTTACCTGAACACTTTGGGAACTCCCTCCAGGCTGCGGAGCTCTCCATCCTTCCCCAGTAGAGCCTCCACTCCTTTCAAAATCTCCCTGGGGTCCACAGGTCCCCCTGCCATATCTGAAACACACACCATACGCAATAAATACACATATTACAAAACAGAAAAAATTAAGCACTTATATTTCTATTGTGTGCTCTGGTCATATGCATTCTGGTATAATACATTTATAACAGTGACTAAAAAGCATTATTATTTGCCTGCCAGAAAAAGGGGAAGCTCCATGGGACGAACTTTCACATACTCCTAACAGGTCACAACAACTCCTGCCTGCTGAGCCTAAATCTCACCATTAAGACGTCTATTTACACTAAACTCAAACTAAACAGCATCAGGGTCAGATCAAATCAGGGGACAACTCCACACCCCCAAAGCTCTATTATGAATCATCTTCAGGTTTCCACTAGGGAATCACCCACACTAACTGCTCGGTATCATGGGCATTCATCAAAGGTCAACAACAGGCACACAAGGCTCATAACAGGAAGAGCTGATGGATTGTACAGATCCTATTTATACAGTCCTTTAAAGAAACGCAGTGATGACTGAGGAGGTCTCTCCAACATGTTGCACTGGAAATAAGATATTGGTTTCTGGAAGAAATGTGTTGACATATAAATGGTCCAAGGCCAAACGCACAGCACTCGTATACTCTGCCAATCCAGCGTAGAAAGTGTGCATTATCTTCAGGCCTTATACTTGAGATGTCTGTATGGTTTTATGGGGTCATCTTGACAGCAGTGTAGTAGGGACATGGGGAGGACATGCACTGATATTCCTCAGTAGAGTGTCTGTCTTTCAAGGCGGGACATAAAATCTGATATAGCATTCATTCAGGCTCATAAGTGTTTGAGGACACTTTCTATTCCAGTAAAGCTGTAACTAATGAAGTTGTAGCAACAGAAGTAATATTGTAGCTTATTAAAGAAAGAGATACAATGTATCATTTGTGCTTTATTGACTACCTCACTGGAACTATTTAACTGACAAAATTGAAAATATATATATATATATTAAACAAAACTGACCCTCTCTTTACTGATTTACTGTTATCTCCACTAATTTATTTGTACATATATGAATCACAGATTTATATTAAGTACAGAAAGAAAAGACAGTTTTGTTAGACAAAAAGGTAGCCAAAGAGAGGAAGTTACAAAAAATGCTATTACTTATGATTGAACAACTTTTTAATGGCATCTATCACATTCAAACATCTGCAAAAAATGCAGTTCAAACAAGGAAAACTAAACAGAAATAACAATGTTATCTAACCCCCCCCCAAAAAAAATGTTAATCTGATACTCAATCTCATACTGTGGTTGCTGGTCAAAAGATGAATGGTAAAATAATACCATGTAACAAAAAAAGAGGATATGACAAAAAACAAAACAAAACTGTATGATGTATGAAATGCTTGAAAACTGTAGGATGCAATGTAAAAAGCAAAAAAACAAAAAACAACTGTGTCCTACAGTGATCTTTAAAGGAGCATTATCAGACCTAAGGGTTCTACACTGGCTCATTTGTGTGAATGACATCACTGTCAAGTGATCCAGGCAGAGGGTATAGTTCAGACCACACACTGCCACCTACAGGTTAACTTGTGTTTACACTGACACTGGTCTATGTGTATAGTGACAACACAGGGATAACTTTTTTTTTTTTAAATACACAACTGTTAGTGTACTATCTAATAAGAGTCTCAAATGTCACCCGTCTGGTTAGATGACATTAATTATTGCAAGGTGTTGGCTGTTTGGCATCATGTCAATAAAACTTAAAAAACTACAAGATCCAACACAAATCCAGAGGACTCGTGAATATCTTTACTTTTCTATGATGTTTACATTTATTTTATCTAAAGGGTTTAGGACATATGTGTCATATGACTGCTTCCATTTAAAAAAAAAATGTTGGTTGAGCCGTAATAGCATGCATTTATTTATTTGTTCACAATAACTTCTTTGTGAACTCAATTGTCCTGGTTACTCTTAAAAATATCATGTAATCCTTGAATATTAATTCATTGGAAATGTCATGATGTGAGTAATCAGTTAGATCTTACCCGTGTAACTGTAGTAGAAGTTTTATATAGTCTCAGACCTCGACAACACTGCAAATAACCCAATTCCTGTAAATGTCACAGTTGTTATACATGTGCACAACATACGTGTTAAACATAACCCTGGTTTCACGTTCACTGGGGGGGAAAGAACATTATTTATAAATAATCAGTCACACTGTGGTGTTATTCAGGTTCATCATAGCAAAACAAACTCTGTACTCAATGACCAAACCCATTATAAAATATCTTATTTACTATCATTTCAGAGTAGTTGCGTAACTATGGTCTTTACTAGAAGGAAGTCCATGAAGTATAATAAAATAAATAAATAAAAAGAAAGAAAACAATCAACTAACAGTGTAAAACGCCCTCGGTTATATAAGGGCGAGCCTATAAAAGGCTTGCGCTTAACCTGACATCTGTCATAGCTGAGAACAGGCCTACTCCTGCGGCTAAGCTGCATGACAAAGGGGAGGGCGCTGGAGGCTGGCTGCTTATCAGGGCCCTCCCTCAGTTAACCATTTCAACGACGACATAACAGTCGCTACACAAACAACAATGGCACTCATAGCGAAGACCGGGCTGGTTGGTAGCAAAACAAGGCGACGAAACACCGGGTTTCTAGCAAGGCATACGAGTCTGAACAGACAATGCGAGGAGTATCAGTCTATACTTGTTCTGCATTTTCAGGATCGTAAAAAAAAACCAACTCCGCCGCTAGCCCCGTCAGCTGTCCGGGGACGAAAAGCAAACCACAACTAGTCCTCCATATTTGTCAGTCCCAACTGTTTGTGCTTCGAAAGACCATTTTGCTTGCGTCCTGCAATCTTTATCCACAGATTGCCGAGTACGTGATGCGGACTGTCGGGAAGTCCCTGTGCTATAATTACCGGTATTTCAACACACAGTGCTTCATAAAGTATGTCCACAATCCTCAAAACTAACGCAATCTTTATGTATAGATTGCTGTGGGTGTTCGTTCCGTGGAGCAGCCCCTACAAAACAGATCTGGCAGGCAAAAAAAATCCGACTTCATGAGTTGATACTGGCTTTCTACGCCTACGGCAATCTTTATGAATAGATTGCTTATGGTCGTTTTTACGAATTTCCTGGCTACATTTACTTTTATTTGCACAATTAGTCCATTCCGTCTCACACACAAAGAAACGGAGCATTGTGCCTCCGTCCACTTTACTGTGTGAGCTCATGCTATTAAGTCTATACTTACATTTAAATACAAAGAGACAATGCTAACTGCGGTGCCTGCTAGCCAGCTACCGCTAGCTAGCCTATTATCTACGACTATTTCCGTTTAATGAATTCTTTCAATTTAACTTCAAAATCAACTTACTACTGATACTATAGATCCTCAGCGTCTCAGGAATATTATGTGCTTTTCAGGCACTTATAGAGCTCATTTAAACAATTTTTATATCGCCAGCCTTCATGGTTTTAATAGAAATTGAAAACTTCTTATGGGTGGGGCTGTGATACCTAAAGGCTAGCCTTTCCTTCAGGAACAAACTGGAGGCAAAAATAGTAATCAAATGTCCATTACTTGAAGAAAAAAATATGATTTGAGCAGAGATGTTCGAAGTCCTCGACGGTTGAGTCTTCGGCAGAGCAAATTCATACCTGTGAAACACAAACAAAACATATATTTAATCTCAAATATTTCAAGTTTCATCGTCACTTCTCTTTAGTTATTGCCCTTTGTTCATTTTTTTCATATAATCAATGGGAATTTCACATTAATAAAGGACAATAAGGACGGAATAAACGTCGTAGTTTTTCTGACTTCACTTACCTTTCACCAAATCCAGGAATGAACTGGAAAAGGAGGGACTTAGCTTTTATAGTGCATGACGTTTTTTACGTCAGAGGTTGAGTTTTTCACGTTTTTTTTCCTAAAACAAAATGGCGGACAAACGACCTTCTTTGTCCTACCAAGGGCGTAATGGCGTATCTCACATTTTGCAAAGGGGAATGGAAAATGTTCCCTAATTCTAACATCAAAGTACAATATTTTCGTTCTCTGAACGAGATAGTCATTATTTCTCACATTTTCCGGTAGTGTCATTTGGTTTCATGGTATTTTCAATGTAAAAATTAAGTTCATAATATCTCTTTAAAATGGCGACTGCTGGCCTTCTCGCCGCCGCGACAGTCACATGTGCCAGCAATGACTAAAAACGTCACTGTAGAATTTATAAATGATCAATGGGCAACTGACAGACACGGAATTGAGTAAATCGCAACGCATAATGTATGAAATACAAAACTCACGAGTAACACTAAAATCCAAATGGATCATGATATTATTTGAACTCTCACCCTTTACCTATGAACCCCGTAACGGAAAACATGGCTGCCCCCGTGCAACGGATCACGTCGCTTTTGTGCCGTCTATCGCCTTCAATTTTACAGCCACTACGACATTACCAGGTATAACAAATACATGGAAGGAGCCTTCCAAATATAACTAATATTATGACATGAACGTGTTATCTATTTAACGTAATGCAACAGACAGTCTGTCTAACGGGATTGTTGCTAATGTTACCATGCTAATTGATGTGTAGGGTCATCTCGTAGGGTTATTCATTTTAAAGTAATCATGGTTTCTTTAGTCACAGAATATTTGCAAGGTACCACCAGGGTATACAGTGCATTTCAACATGTTTTAAATATGCTAGTTCGGTTCTGTACTTCGGATATTCCGTAGTTCGAGGAAGAAAATCACAATTGACGTAATCCTACATAGTTTAGGAAAACGCAAGATGACTTGTAAGCATTCCATAATTTTATGGAATCCTTGGATCGCAGTTAATATGACCCCTGTAATACTATGAAAATTATTTTAATCAGACTGAAGTTTCATATACAAATATCTTGCTGTCAAATTTAGAATCTGTACATAGACACTTCAATTGAGATGGTACATTTTAAGAGTTTTTTGTTTTAAAGTTGGAATTGGGGTCTGAGTTTTCTAGGAATTTTAGTACATATTTTACAGAATTCAATAATCAACTTGTGGAAACATCCAGTCATTCTTGTCTATATTGCACTTTTTATAATTCACTTGGGAGACACTAAGTGGTTTTGCTACAGACATTAAGGTGACAGTCTGTCTTGGCTCGGATTTACATCTTAAAACATTAGGAATTACATTTTAGTTATTTTGAGATTCACTGCTTACTCAAATATATGACTCTATGATGTTGATAGTGTTGACTTTTTATTTGACAGTCATGCCTGCAGAAATTTCCTGTGAGAGTGTATCCAGGTGTCTCTTCATTCATTCCTCCAAGCCACTCATTCTGCAAGGCAGTTTCACTCCAGGATGAAGATGCTGCTCAGGCTGAGAAGATAGTCTCCCGCTACATAGACTGTCCGTGGGAATATCTGAAGAGTGAAGGTACTTGATATAGAAATTAGGCTGCCTCTTAACATCTACACTTTGATTGACATGTTTTTTTCCCTTTTCCTCCAGAGTACATAGAGCGGTATGGAACCAATCCAGTATGGCTCGGTTACAGGAGGAACCATAAAGGAGGCATTCCCCCTCAGAAGACACGCAAGACCTGCATCGTGAGATTTTAACTCAGTAGACATTCCTCACATCACATTCTTGTATCTTTTGCATCATTGTATAAAAATAACACCAGTAATGTCTACCTTTTTAAGAGAGGAGACAAGGTCTGTGGAAACCCCTGTCCCATTTGTCGGGATCCAAATATTATTGTCCATTATCAGGTGGGTTATCTTCAGCCTCTGTTCATACATTTCCCTTAGCTACATGAACTTTAGTACCACACTGGCTGAGAGGAGGATAATTTCTCTGAAAACACTGTTTAAAATTAACAGTCACCCTGAACAAACTACTCAAACTGCAGCCTGTTATCTATCTGATTTCCTCACCATTCTGCCTTCCAGAATGTGAAGTTGCTGGAGCAGTTTATCAGTCCCCACACTTGGATAGTGTATGATGCTACTAGAACTGGTAAGCCAACAGTGTGGGTCTCCGTAAACTAATTTATTATATTTGTGCATAAAAATGTCATCACTAATGGTGTGTACTGTAATGGTTCTGCTTTTTTCAGGTGTGTGCCAGAAACAGCAAAAGAAGCTAAATGAGGCCATCACAGTAGCAAGAGATCAAGGTATGCTGCCATAATCGCCATACAATTGGGGCCTTATTTGATTAAATGTAATCTATTTCAGGGATAAAGTGTCCCCTCTGCATTTTATCCCTATTTTATTAGTTTTGATTTATCTGTGATCTATTGAATCTAAACTGACTGGAGTCAGGTAGAAATGCTTAGATGGCACAGACAGCTAAAAAAAAAAATAAATAAAAAAATCTAATTTCCTACAAATATTCCAGAACACAACATACGTGTCAAGATGTAAATGTAACTTATAGATACAAAAAAAGACATTTGACTATTTTTGGAACAAAAATGAGATACCACTATCTCTGCAATGTCTAGTACATAGAAGTGTTGAGGTTGTAACAGTTGGAAAGTGTAACATCCATTTTTAGCATTTAATATTTCTATATTATGAAACAGTTGTAGTGAAGAGACAACAGGAGTAAACATTTTTAGGAAGACACAGTCCAAATTTGAACTACATATTTATTGCAAGGTTTAGGTGCTATGCCTTCACCAGGGACATATTTTTTCAGTGTTTGTCTGCCCATAGATTTATTTTCCTTGATAGCCCATGAATACAGTTGGTTGTTGGTAATTTGTCTTGGTATTTCAGATTTCATTACAAATTAGATCTATAAGGAATGGTACAAAATTAGATGAACAATAGTGAAAATGAGATGAATAGTGATCCTGAGTTGAAAATCTCACAGGTGTTCACAGGATGTAGGTACCATATTGATGGACGATAGCAGCAGCAGATCATGAATCTAAACATCTTTTCTTTCAGGTCTCCTCTCCTTCCAGATCCCATATGTGGATTTTACAGGAGTGGACTACTCCAACTCCCATGGTGCTGTGACAACCACACCTCCCCCATCCTCAACTTCTGATGAAACCTGGTATAAGTGGTACGGCCAAATAATACCTGATGAGAACGAAGTTGCTAAAGTAAAGAAACTCTACAAGCCTTATTTAAAGTAGTGGGGGCAATTGACCATGTTACTATTCTTTCATTTGTTGTATACGAGAATGTTATATGAACCATTTAGTGAAAATGCACAATAAAAGACCCACTGAAAAAGGATTTGTTGTTTTATTAATTTGCCTCCTGTGGATCAGTTTCCTTTTCTGCTCATAGAAATTAATGGTAGGATGAACACTCCGGTCAAACTCCAGAAGGAAGGGAACAGATGATCCCAACGCTGCCACTAATTTCCAATATTTCACCAAGATCCATCCACATGAAGTGCTACAGCAGTTAGTCCTGATCATGCGTTGGTTTTGTTAATCACAGTCTCTCCCAGAGCCTCCAACACCTCCCTCTTGTACTCGTCGAAGTCTCCATCGATCTGATTGACTGTGCAGTCTTCTACCACCCACAGCTGGCACTGGGTCTCTGTGATGAGCCGAGCATCATGGCTCACAATAATGACAGCTGGGTGAGAAAGATGGTGTCAAAATACAGTGATAAAGACAAAACAAGGACATTTAAACCCAGTCTGCTATTCATGAGATGTATGCTATCTGTTTACAACAGTAAGGGTATATCCCAGAACTCTCCCCCTCAATCCTCTGGCTATATATATGGTAAAATAATGGTACCACTTTTTCTTCACAAAACTCCACCTACTGAATGAAAATGACATCATACAAACTCCGGATGGGAGAGAGAAAATTGATATTTGTCATATATATATATATAAAGATTTTCAACTAAAGCACTCTAATGTGGTTGACTTCTAATATCCATAGAGAAGCTTAAATCGATAAGGGATCCCTACTGGAAGAACCCTATGTTGGTTACCAAGGGATAAGGAATCCAACCAAATCTGTCCTAGTTATCACATTTACACGAAGCAGTGTTGGAGGGTAAAAACATTAAATCCATGAAACTTGATTTGAGGGATATAATGAATCTGCTACATAACGACAAATGCCAGCAAATACACTGAAGCTCATTCAAATGCTTCTAAAATAGGAAGTCTTTAACTAACATCCTCTCACTGTCGTAAACTGATTTTCGTGTAATTTGGAACAGACAAGCAAAATGGTCATGGTTGTCAGAGAGAGAGAGCACAGATCAGGTTGAGGTCATGGTGTGACTCCATATACACTCTGCACAGCTGCCTCTATACCTACATGCAAGTTTACTATTTTAAATTCAGAAGATAGCCAGTTTTTAAGATGTACCAAAAACAATATGAAACATCTGATTTAACTGTGGCTCAGTCTGACAGCCCATAACTAGTGTACCGTTTTTTGTTTTTTTTTTACAGCCCAAGTATATGTAGTCATAATTGAACGAGAAAAGCCTTTGAGTAGTGCAGATCAGTCCCCACAACCTCCTTATTGGAGGTAATGACTAACTCTGAAATGACAAGTCCTAACTGTTTAGTGCATTAGGTAACCCTGCCAAATGTAAACTCCACATACCTCCTTTGTATTCATTGATGGCCTCAGATAATGCATCAATTGACTCGATATCCAAATTATTCGTGGGTTCATCCTGAAAGATGAGTGAAGACGATTTAGGATGGATGCAGGCCACTCTGTGTATGACTTCTGTTTATCGTTTACTTACCAAGATTAGTACGTCAGGCTGACGACAGGCGAGCTCTGCAAATACCACTCTAGCCTTCTGACCACCTGATGGAAGGACAAATGGACACACCATTACAATATCCTTTAGGTTAGTTTACAGAGGGTCACTGATAGTTGAGCGTCATACCAGAGAGTTTGGAGATCTGAATGGTGTGAGCGTGGCTCTCAAGTCCAAATCGTCCCAGACACTTCCTGCCATCCTGGTAAGGCAAGTTGAAGTTCCTCATCAGGTATTCTGTGGCCGTTTCCTCCATGTTCAGCTGGTCGGCGTACTGCTGGTTGAAGAAGCCCACTTTCTGCAAGCCAAAAAGAACACACTGGTCACTATTTTATATAGATTCACAAAAATGTTTTATTACAACATAATACAACTAATGATCCCAATTAATAGAAAAGCTTATACAGATGGTATGCACTTTTACAACTGTGATCATGTAATAAATGCAGTAGGAAATAAAAATAGTGTATAAGAACGCTGACTTCGATGGGATCTTTTTTTCCTCTTCTATATATATCCATTAACAATAATGTAAACTCTACTACTACTACTTTGGTCTGTGCACCCTACTCAGAGGTGCAAAAATAAATAGTTTCTTTGATGTACTACAATACAGACATGCTCAAATATCGATTGATGCAGAAATGTGAAAAATTGATGTTCTGAATGTAATGTTATTTTGATAATTATTGACGGTGTAACTGTTTTAACAGTAACAGTTTACAGCGACGCACACACAAAACAAAAGCATGGCAGTAAATCCAATCCATGGGGCACCTCCAACTGCTGTTAGTGAGTATATGGAAACACTGTAGTTCCTATGAAGTCAAAGGGACAGGGGAACTGGACAAAAGCCACAGTATTTGCTGATTGTATCAAGTGCTAATGAAGTATTGGGAACCTAACAATTATGATTAAGTATGTACATCTCCCTGTTGGTTCTTAACAATCCAATATGTTGCCATGTACATGTCTAACCTAGGTGACACATTTTTGTTCTCAAAAATGTAACTGAAGCAAATTCATCAGCTTGTTTTCATTAAGGCACGTATACAGTGAGAGAAAGAATCACTGCAGGGTGTATCCATCATCATTTCTAATTGTACCGTAACCCTCTGAACCAGAACTGAATGGCCACAATCCATGTGTGTGTATGTACGTATATGTTACACTTGTAAAACATGTTACTCACCAGACGATGGTTCTTCCTCATTTCTCCTTTAGTCTAAAAGGAAATAAAGATCTGTTTTAGTATGTTCTGAAAGATGGATTTCAAATGTGCATCAACCAGTCCTGTGTTTATGTTTACTATAAAGGTTAATTTTGTCTATTGATGGTTAGTGTGAGGACATGAGTTGTTACATACAACTGACTGTATGTTGTGGTTGTTTTTTTTAAATTTGTATCAAAATGAGATTTCACCTTGTGTCCTTCATGACTTTTATCTGTACACACTTACTGGATTTATTTTCCCAGTGAGGAGCAGCAGCAGGGTACTCTTCCCCACACCATTAGGTCCAACTATGCAAACTGAAAGAACAAAGGAAATGTGTTAAAAATTACCATCTGAAAAACAAAAGAAGAAAAACAAAATAGTTGGAAACAATGACATCAAATTCTGCTAGAATGGATGAGATGCAGTTTATCAGTGTTTTTGACATGTATTATAAGATGAAAGCATCACATTTACAAATAAAAATTTTTTAGGGTTCTTCCAGTGGTTCCCAACCTTTTTTGGCTTGTGACCCCATTTTGATATCACACATTTCTGGCAACCCCAGGCATTGAAAACAGACACTTTGTCACCCCACCCCCCAAAGGGGAGAAAGGTATTGTTTTTGAGTCAGTTTGTTGATCTGTAAGCAGCTTTACAGAAAACTACTGGACCAATTTCCTTTACATTTTCAGGAAAAGCGTGAGGTGGTCCAGAATAGAGCCCATTAAATTTTGGTGAATGTAGGTCAAAGGTCACCGTCACAAAAAATGTGAAAATTTTTTTTTGCAATGATAAGAGATAGGACAAATCAGGTCAAATGTGTACAAGAGGGCGGGGTTTGTTGTGCCTAGGGCCACTTGTATTTTGTATTTGTATTTCTTACATTGACAAGGCTGCCAGTTAATACTGAAAAAACAATAACTCAAACGATGAATTATGAAAGAGCTGCAGGATCTGAAATTGACCACAGTGAACATTTGACAGATAAACAGTGCCACAGTGCTTCAGTTTTACAGTTTGTCATGTCTTTCATGTATTGTGACCGTCTCTCAACTCACCATATTGTCTGTTACCACCATTAAAATGCATTTATACCATCATTGGACTCAGGCTTATTTGCCTTTCTCCTCGTTGCTTCAAATCTCTAGTCTTAGCTGAGAAACACCTAGCCATTTTGGTAATACATGCTACATAAGATGACTAATTGCTGTATATAATGACCTTGGTTATTATTAGACCATCAAATTGTTTTTCATGCACCAGTCCACTCAAAAGTGTTCTAAAGGGTGTTTAACCTACATGACTTAACATGATCACTAAACCTATTAGGGAACAGGACATCCCAAACTACTATTACTGATTGGTGGCAGTTTAATGAAAATGAGGCTTTTTGTACAAACACCTGTACATTTATGTATTTGGTCAAAATACATCTTGTGCGATTAAAATGTGTTACATTTAAACAACACAAACATACATGCATCTTCCATCTCTCCACTAATTGAGGATGGAATCTTATTTTCCTTGTACAACATTAAAAGATTAATCTCAATAAATATACTCATCTGAAACTGCGTATACTTACTTCTAGAGTCCATGTCAATACCAAAATCCACATTCTTAAACAAAGGTTTCTGACCCTCGTAGCCAAAGTCAACACCTGCATCAGGAACAAAGAAAGTCTTTTAAAATAGTATTTTCCCAAAGTTCTAGGAAGAAAAGAGGAGAGTACATTTCTACTAGTGTCACTGTTTATTTTCATGTTGCAGGTGGTCTTACTGTGCAGCCCCAGGATGGGTGGGGACAGAGGAGGTGGGTCAGGGAAGGTGAACTTGACAGTGTACTCCTTAGGCCTCTTCAGCAGCTCTGTGGCGTCCTGGCTCTCCTCCTCCTGGGCTCCCTTCTTCTTGCCCTTCTGCTGCTTTCTGGTTAGGACATCCTTTGTCTGCTTCTCCTGAGGAGAGAACAAAGTTACACTTCACAAAACTAACATGAGGAATTATGACTGTACCTTTGCTAAAGACCTAAAGCAAAACATTCATATGGACAGTTTCTGCGTTTGTGTCCCTGAATCTGCCTGTGTTGTTGTTTTAGAGCATTTAGACCCACAATTCTCACCTGGTCTGGGTTTGGTACCAACTATCACTGCTAAATGACAAGCTGCAAACCAAACTGATGAAAGTTAAATTTCTCAAATGTATTTAATGAAAAGTTGGTGTGCTTTGAACCCAAGATAATACAGAATACCCCAGTATGAAAACACAGAAGACATGCTCAGTGATAAACCAAACTGACAAGCAGGTGGTGATGCTAAATATGAAAACATTCTCATTAGTACTTGGGTACATTTTAGCCAAAACCAAAAAGTGTTGTGTGTTAAAAATTGAAAGTGCATTCAGTCCCTTATTCAAGCATTAAACATAAAGCTGTCATAATAATCAGAACATTTCACCGACAGCCGTTGTAACACACTATGTTTTCATGCAAAATTAATTAGATTAATAAAGTGCAACTAGTCTTATCATGATACTTCTTTGTTTTGTTTATATTTTATTTTTTACAGGCAAAGGCCCATAACCCGCTGAAAATGGGTTTTGTGACACACCCCACCAGTTGAGAATCACTGATCGAGACTTGAGTGGCTGAAGGGTCATACTCACAGCCTGTTTGGTCGATTTACCACCAGCTTTCAGATCTTTAAGTTTCTTCTCCTGTTTGTCGTACTGCTTCTGCAACTCCTTCTGCTTCTGAACATACATCTTCTTGAATGTCACTTAAGGAAAAACAACAACATTAACTGAGTAATTCACTATAATTGGTGTCGGTAATTTAGATTTTCCAAAAGAAGTATCACTTGAACTAGAAACAATTAGAGCAGAGTCTAATTAAAATACTCACAGTAATTTCCTCTATAATAGTAGAGTTTCTGGTTGTCTAAGTGGATGATATCTGTACACACATCATCAAGGAAACTCTGGTCGTGGGAAACTATAAGTAGAGTCTTCTTCCAGCCTTGAAGGTAGCTGAAGGAAAAAAAAAAGAGCCATCTCAGTACAGTACTGTTTTCTAGGTATTATTATCGGGCTATACCTGAACATTTGCCCTGTTGACACTGCCATCTTAGTAAGGGATAATGTATTGCACATGCGTTACTATCAGAAAAAAATTTCCAGACGGGGCCGGACAACACCCCGACGGCAAAGGCATCAAGGTGTTGTTCGGGATGTTGCAATGAAGAGCTAACGTGTTAGATCATGCGAGACACCAGACATCCAGACTTTGCTCATGCTGTTAAGAGTTGACCAGGCTAAAGCTTTGTGACAGGAGTTAGTATTTGATTGCATAACCATTGTTTTTGATGGTCTAATTTTTTTTTTCTGTGACTGTATTAAACCCTTAACTGAAACTTATAACAACACATGATATTTCGTTAGAATGCAGTTGGAACTATTAGCCTCCCTACTGGTGGAATGGCAGGCTTTGTTCTCTTCTAGTCCTCTAATTCAGATGTTTTATTTACTTGTTGAGCCAGATGACAGCGTTCAGGTCCAGGTGGTTGGTGGGTTCATCCAGCATCAGTAGAGTGGGTTCCATGAACAAAGCTCTGTGGGTTCATAAGAAAACAGCAGGTCAAACATTTGACTGTGACAGGCCGGTCTAAGAGAATTGTGTCCATCAGAGTTGTGTGTACCTGGCCAGAGAGACTCTCATCCTCCAGCCTCCAGAGAACTTCTTGGTGGGTCTATTCTGCATTTCAGGGGTGAAAGACAAACCAGCCAGGATCCTACGGGCCTTGGCTTCAGCTGCTGCAGCTCCAATTGCCCTCAGCTCCTCATAGACCTACACAAAGTCTGTTGTCAGTGGGGCTCCAAAAATTACTCAGCATTAAACATGGTGCTTGTTCTTTATCCAAATAAAAATATTACTGGAAGGTAATTGTAATGGTAGCTAGTATAGAGTTTACTGTTGTCTTATAGGGGATAGATTAGAGGTTCTAGAGTTCACCTTGTCCAGTCTCTCAGCCACATTGTCTTCTCCCTTCTCCAGACGGGTCTGTAGCTGCTTCTCTTCTTCCAGAAGCTTCAGACGCCGGGTATCTGCCTTCAGCACTGCCTGAACTGCTGGTGTGTCGTCAGCCACCACCTCTGATGAAAACATAAACAAAAAACACACACACACCATGGGATCACCACAAAATGACACGAGGAAAGGAGACATTGAAACGATACCAAACATATTTTGGCAGGTCACTTACCTTGCTCACACAGCAGCACGTCAATGTTGGGAGGAATACTGAGGGCTCTGTTGGCAATGTGTTTCAGAAGTGTGGTCTTTCCTTTACTAAAAGATAAAGAGAAAAAAAAAATTGTTTCTTTAAGGTGGACTATGTGACACTTATATGACAACCTCTTTATATATTTATATATAATACATTCATGTACATATCAGCTAATGGAGAGTGCTCACTTACACACCCACATTACAACTTGATCTGGTACCTTCATTCTGCAGACTCTTTGAGGGCAATTATCCATTAGGAAAATGACATATGTTCCAGGTCATTATAGGTTTACATTTGCAACACGAAGAGGAACACAAAGTAGTGCCTTAATATTAGGACAGCTGTTTGTGTGGAAACATCAGTGAAAGTTTCATAACAGAATTAGAAAGTAGACTGGCTGTTACTGTGGCTGTAATTAGTATGCACTTCTGTATGTCTGGGGCTGGGTACCGAAAGTTGGTATAGGTATGGAACTGGTGCAAACATTAATGGTAGTAACCAGATTTAAATCCAACATGAATTTTGGTACCATATTTTGGTACCATGCATATGTACAGCTCTGTCCACTGTTGAACAGAAGTGCTCACACGCAGCAGCACGCACAGCAAGATGTCAAAGACGAAAAGGTCAAACGTGTGGTTACAGTTCACAAGAAGATCCAGATTCTTCCATATGCTTTGGGTATCTAACAACATTTACATGCACAGGCTGAAATACATCTAATTTAATGAAGCACTTGGTGACACACACCGTTTACTAAAGCCTCTGTGAAGAGCTAAGTAGCCTAGCACTGAGCTAAAAGCACATTGGAAATGAATATACCCAGCGTGGAAATGCCAGGCCCAAGAGCTTCAGACCAGCTACTGTGGAGATGCTGGACCATGACAGTGACAGTAGGAGTCATTTTAATAACAACTACAAATAAGTAACTGGTGTCTGTGAATTCCTCAACTGGTGACATAAGATGTGGTGCTAGCTTAATAATAAGACTCAGGGCTCTAGAATGCCACCAATTTGGTCTCAAAAGTGCGACTAAAATTTACCCCCAGCCGTTGGAGATAAAAAAAGTCTGCAACTCTACAAGTCTCTAGGTGATCAACAAGAGATGGGATTCACTATTTTGCATGCCAGATGTTGCAGAGTAGCCTGCGTTCTAATTAGTTGTTAATAATACATACACTTGCATTGGCTAATCACTGATTATCCATTTGATGGTGTACTTAAACTGAAAACACGTTGGGACTTTCTGTGCAGAGGAGCAGTGACCAAATTCTAGTATGTTCTAATAAGGTTCTAATTAGTTGTCAACATATACACTTGCATTGGCTATATGCTAACGGCTATCATCTGCAGCTGTTATTTGCAGTGCAGACATGCTCATCACACAGACTCCTACTGAAAGATGCAGATACATCTGACGATCATGTGATTGCAATGGATGATAGTCCACAAGATATGGAGCTGTTCAGATTTTCACATATTGAGATGTTCAATTTGGAGCCTTTAAGACACTTGCACTTTCAATTTAGAATGTTTTTTTAATATATCTTGAGATGTTTTAAGTTGAAATTTCAGCTCAGTGAAGCTGTTTTTTTTTTTTTTACATTTTCAGTAAGTTCGAATATTTTTTGTAGAGCTGTGCTCCAAATAAAGAACTTTATGTTATCAAAATTGTTGATTAATCATTTACAAATCAATATTGCCTGTATGGACAACGATTTAAAAAAAAGAAAAGAAAAAAGTGAGCATGTAAAACTGCAGTGTTAAATGCAATGCGGTTGAAAAATTTGGGTGCACTTAGCTTTTGTGCTGGTGCACCTAAGAAAAAAAGTTAGGCGGACCGGTGCTAAAAGTTGGTTGAGAGCCCTAATAAGGTTTATAATAATAATAATAATAATAATAATAATAATAATAATAGTAATAATAATAGGTTAATAAGTTGTAACAGTGATGTAATCTTACAGTTTGTGTGTTTGTCAGACAGACTGTTTCGGTAAGACATTGGTTAAATGTCGGTTCAATCGCGTATGTCTCTGGTTGTAATTAAATAATTTTTTCTTTTTAAAGTACCGATTTATATACCATTTAGGAACTGATACTGTTTTCAAAGTACCAACTTGGTATCGTTATCAAATAAAACCCTTTTGGTACCTACCCATAAAATAAGATTTGAAGAACTATCACCATCCTTAAAGTTTAAGGATGGTAAGGATGTACCGGTAGTTCAGACAAAACTAGTACTTTTTATACCCAGTCAATAGTAATATCTAGAACAATGAAACAGTTCCTCTGGTCAAAAAGTGCAATGTGTGTCTGATTCAGCCAGTTGCTTCTGAACACTCAAAATATCATCAGTTTTAATCACTGTCATTTGAGTCGGATCCAAACCTCATGTGACATTTTCTCAAAAGATCTTTTGTACTCCGACGTTGTCACGTTGTTGACATTGAACAGAGTCCAATGTATAATAAAGTAAGTGAACTTAGACTGCCAGAACCTTGATTTTTAGATCTGACCTCTAACTGAACTCCCTCAGACCCAGGTTTAGTGGTGAAGAAATGCCAATAGCCACAGGGTGAGTATTCAACCCCTTGTGTTCAGCACTATGCTACTGAATGATTCACCATTCACTCATGTGATCAGGTGACTTAACTATAAACAGTAATTCAAGAAGCAAAATGCTACTCACCCATTTGGTCCGACCAAACCGTATCGTCTTCCTGCCACAACCAGAAGGTCAGCATTGACAAAAAGCTCCTTGCCGTGAGCAGATATGCTGAACCTCTCCAGCTAAAAGACAAAAAAGAAGACATTTGAAACCTTCAATGAAACACGAATCTAGTGTTTGCAAAGCACATTCAAAATAAAATCTTCATAACAGTTTTCATTAGCATTACACTGACTTACCATCAGGGCTCTAAATTAACACCCGCCAGCCCCCCAAATGCGGGTGAAAATCCATTTTGGCGGGTAGAAAAATAAACTTACTAGCCACATTGGCTGGTGATGAAAAAAGTTAATTTAGAGCCCTGCTTACCATGTGTATTTATACTTATTGTTATAACTCTTGTAAATAATGAACTAATTACTTGTGTTCATTTTGTTTTAAGCTACAGACCATTTTAACTGATTTCATTTAACTTGCAGTCTCTTCAGTGACAGAACTGTTCTCAAAGTCACCTTGATGTCCGAGGCATTCTCCAACATGGCTTGCCTGGAGGACATCTCTGCCTGAGAGACGGAAAAATCTCCCTCCAATGCATTCTGAGCTCGAACACTGGCCACCTGACGCTCATACTCCATCTGTAACAGACACACATACACCAGTGAGAATCCAAAACACACACGCACCCGTTTCACATGGAAAACTGCAGTGCACCTTTAACACATTGCCGTTGATGTGTGTGTGTGTGTGTGTGTGTGTGTATATATATATATATATATATATATATATATATATCATTTCAGTGTTTTTGTTGCTTCATAGATGTAAACAACTCTTCTGATGTTTGAAGTGTCAATAAAACCATATATATTGGTGTCACAATCACTGTTCTGCTGGACATACCTCTGGGTACAAAAAACTGATTTTCTGGGTTTTTTTGTCAGAAACAGGTGCTCATGTTGAAACCACCATTTTCTACTGCCCATTACTTAAGAACCCTGAATGCTAGAAACAAACTTTTCCCCCCACTGAAAGAATCTACCTGTTCTTTTGATAGTTTCAATGTTTATGTAATTATTGAAATCTAGATTCTGTGAGTCTTAAAAGTCAATGAAAATGCTCCAAAACGCTGGCAGAAGACACATTCCCTGTCATAAAAGTGCTGGCATATTTTCTAAAATGTATCCAACAGATGTTAAACCCTGGTTTATGAACAGCTTTTATAGTATTTACCTGTTTCTTCTTCTTCTTCTTCTCCTTTTTGCTCATATTGGCAAACGGGTCATCTTCATCCTGCTTTGCCTGCTCTGCGATGACATCTTCAGCACACTGATAATTAAAACAACAGGTGAACATTAACACTTGGCTTAATAAACACCAACAAAAGGGCAAAAAAAGGGACATACCATCATCATGTCCCCTCCATCACTCTCCTCCTCTTCTTCACTGGGCTCAGCAGGTTTGCTTTTCTGTAAAGAAAAACTTCAGAATAAATATCAAAGCCACTACATGAACAATTAGAGACTTATTATAACAAGCAACTATCAGCTGTAAAAACCTTAAAGCAGTATATGACTTTCATCACAATTTTTCCCCCAGCTTTTTAAACCCAGAGTGATAGCAGATATTAGTTTTTCCGTGCTTACGCATCTGGATCACTTCCCTCACAGTGAGTGACTTTGAAGAGGACCATCATAAACAGAGTATGCATGTTTACGTAACAAACCGAAAAATTAATTTATGCAAAATGGAATTCCATGTAGCAGTGATTTCGCCGTCTCTTTGCGAATCCTGAACGCACCTACATACCTACATCCGCAAACTAGACTCATTCTTCAAAACAAACCCTGGTGGACTGTATAATTTTATGTTGTAGTGATCAGGCTTGTTTTCTTGCTGAATCTGTGAGAAAACACTTTCACTTGGTCATGATTCCCACAATGGACTTACACAAAATTTCCAGAAAAGCCCCAGTGACATTTTGGTTTGTGATATAAAGACGCTATGGAGAATACATTGAAATGTATGTAAACACAGACAATGAGTGATTTATTATTTTTTTGTTGCTTTGGCTCATCAGCTAACACACCCTGAATGGATTCATCAGTCTCATCCTTTTAAAAGCAGAATTATTAAACAGACACAAGCATCACTAAGGCAGAATG
The DNA here is from genome assembly GCA_020466265.1 of Siphamia tubifer. NCBI lineage: Eukaryota > Metazoa > Chordata > Actinopteri > Kurtiformes > Apogonidae > Siphamia > Siphamia tubifer. The sequence continues at coordinate 20,908,621 of CM035793.1, read as the reverse complement.
CAGTTGTAAAGTGTGACTTTGATGAACAGTATGACACAGATTTGTGGTCAAATATCCTCCTGTACCTACCTTGGTCTGTTTGGTTTCTGCTTTCTTGGTCTTCTTTGATGTTTTCTCTGCACCCTCATCCTTCTGCAGCTCCTCTTCCTCTGATGCAGCCTGACAATTTCATCCACACAAAGAACCAAAGTTAGCAACATTTACTGCATGTGGGATCCACCAGAGGACACATTCAGCTTCATAAATATACCCGTGAACCATGGTGGTTAATAAAAATGAGAGTGGAACATCAGAAAGCGGTCTGTGTGTGACTTAAAGCTGCATGCCAGGTTCAGATTTGATCCATGGAAGAATATGGAGAAGTTCAGATGCAGGAAAACAAAGAGATGACAAAGGAAAGAAAGATTTATACAGCACCCACCTTCACCTTCTTAGACTGATCTTTTTTCTTGCCCTTTTCAATTTCCTATATCAAAGACGCACACACATGCACAGACAGAGCCAGAACTTTAAGGGAAGTTGCTACCCAAGCCACCACATCCACAGAAAACACTTCACATTAAGGGGACTATGAAGTTATCGCATAAAAAAAACAACCACTAACACATAAGTCAGTAACAGCGTAAAAGAGTACAGCACCTTTTTTACTGGTTTTTCTTCTTCTACTGAGTCGGCACATTCCTCCTCCTCCTCCTCATCATCATCATCATTATCACTCTGACCCTGACTGAGTGCAGCAAAGATGTTTCCACCCTGAAAGACACCACAGATATATGACACTGTCAACAGGTCACTAATCAGAGAAGTGGAGGGAACTGATGGCAAACCTTGTTCTTCTTGTTTCCTTTTCTGGGGGCAATGACTGTGGAAAAGAAATTAGCATGGTTAGAGTTGTACTGAATACACTTAACTTTAAATCTGTTATCTTAGCACAACAGTAGGAGCAGTCGCACCTGGCTCATCTTCCTCATCACTTGCTTGGACCGAGAGCTTTTTCAGCTTCAGCATCACATCTTCGTCATCATCATCATCATCTACATCACCTCCTTTCCCTTTCCGCCGGTCCTTCTTCTTTTTCTGTGGCTGGAAAGAAAATAAGAATTCAAGTGTTGTTGCAGTAAAGGGAATATTACACCAACACGGTCTCAAATGATTAATCTAAATGTTCTCTTACTGGATTCTCAATTTTAAACTAACATATGAATTTAAAACAGTTACAATGTGATGATTTGACCCTAAAGGTCAATTTATGCTGAGAAACCAAGTCATCTGCGATGTGTTTCAGATCCATCACAGACACTTGTTTCAGATCCATCACAGACACTTCGGCACCCCGTCACAGAGACTTACGCACACCTCCCAAAAAATGTAACCCATCGCAGACAGTGTTGCAGAGAAGACTAGAAAAGAGGCCTCTGATTGGTCCATTCTGCATCTGCTTTACATGCACTTCCGCTGCCTTACTTTTACATCTTGTTTTGTGTAAATTGATGAAGACTACTTATGTGAAAATGCATTTGTGTGAGAAAGTGGAAGAATCTGCGAGACAAGTTTGTTCGACGACAAAAAGGCCTGATGTCAAAAAGGAGCGGGAATCAAGGTGGGAAATCCTAGCGAGTTCATGAGAGTGCCCCTTGCATTGTGGCGGTGAATAGCGCATGCCATGTACTCCCTGTGGTGGCATAAATTACAAATATCTGTGACTAGTTAATTGCAACATTTTGCCACAAGAGCATGCAGAGCAGCAGTGACTTATCAGAAGTAACAGACATAACTGAGTGTTCATTCACATTAACAATTTGCATAATACATTCAGCAAACATTTTTAAAACAGGTTTTGACATTTATGTTGTAAAGTCACAACCCAAAGAACTCAGTGACCAACTGATTTAAGAGAGAACATGTATTACTGGTGAAGACATGCTAATTTGTTCATGACATTTACTTACAATAACTCAGAGATGAGTTAAAAGGCATTTATATAGCTGTATACATGTGGAAATTACTTTGCACATAAAATGTGCTCTATACATAGGGCTGCACGATTAATACATTTTAAATTGAAATTGGATTTTTTTTCTTTAATTAGGATGAAAAAAAAAAGAAAATTGTCAAATCAATTTCATCTCTCGTGCCTCTGGGCCACAAATCTGTGAGCAACCATAGTCTCCTCCTCCCATCTGTGAGAGCAGTCTTCCACAGATGTCTGTGTAATAACCGCAGACTTTAAATCTGTGATGGGTCCACTGTACTGATACCAATATTCGGCTGTGGTCCAGGTACAGATCCCCCAGCAGCCTCAGCAAAGTAGCCCAGACAACCTTCTACACAGCCATATCCAACAGCTCCAGGGGAATCCGGCAGCATTCCCAGGCCAGCCCAGAAATACAATCCCTCTAGGGTCTCCTGGGTCAGTCTCGTCCACACACGGATCCCCCAATTTAAATATAACCACAAGAGGATCACTCATATTATGCGGTCAATGCATAAACACATGACTGAAGCCTGTCACTGACTTGACTGTGGGCCCATCATGGAATTTTCAGACATTCCATGATCCCATCACAGATTTCAGGTAAGGAGCAGTATCTTGCATTACGGGCTGCTCTCAAAAACACTAAACTGACTTCTGTTGTTGTCGGTCATTTTAAAATCAAAATCAAAAATTTAGTTGTTAGAGGGAGGAAAAAAAGGAAATATGGATTTTAGTTTTGGCCAAAATTGTGCAGCCCTATATATACCACAAATGAACTTACTGTGCCTGATAGGATAACCCGCTTAAAGTATTTTTCCGCAATTTGTGCATTGAATTGTGGGTACATAGAGAGTGCAATAAAGTGTGATGACATGACATCATAAAAATGAAAAATCTTTCCTCATTTTTTTTGTTTCTGTTATTTGGTGCAGTTTTGCCAAAGTAAAGTAGACACTTATTGCTTGTGAATGTGAACCAAATACTTCTCTGCTATTTACCACTGCAGAAGATGTAGAAAATTGAAATATAGTGTAAATAAACAAAAAAACCTGTTCACAGAATGTATATGATTAACAGAAAAGGATATAATGAGATTCTGAGTTCAGTTTTATTACAGTACATTTCATTTGTTGTATGTAATCAGTTATCAGGGTTTCAGAACACATTCACACTGACACCACAGCAGCTGTGATCCTGTACAGTGTCAATGTACCTTGGCAGAGGTCTGTGCTCTCAGAGTGCTTTTCTCGTATTCTAGTTGTGAAGTTTTCAGTTCAGACCTGAGCCCCGTTTTAAGTAACAGGAATGTCAACAACTCCATCTAACCTATTGTGACAATGATGTTACATAAGACTACATGATTATATGAGGTGCCCAGCTGAAGGAAGTAATGTGGTGTACAAAATAAGTAACTTCAATGTTACAAATGTCTTTCAAATACACTGATGAAAGCTGAAACTGTAACCTGTCTTACCTGTTTGCCTTGTGAATCTTTCACAGCCACCTCATCTTCCTTTTCAATTTTGCTTTCGGTAGCAAGCCCCTCAAAGAACTGCAACATAGTTAAATAATATATAAAGGGCATGATTTGTTTTAACATAGACCATGTGCATTTCTGATGTGAGGTAAAACTGTACTCTTACAGTAGCTACTAACCTAGGGGTGAAATTTATAAATGTATGTAAAAGGTACTTCATACATCAGGGTGGCCCAATTAAAGAAAACATGTAAACGTTTGACATCTGTACCATTTGTCCTGTTAGATTATTGAACAAATTGTTATTTTAGAAGGCAGCAAAATATTTGTCCGCTTGTTACCTATAAACATGCCCTATCTTTAAAGAAGAATGTAGCAAACAATATATTCATGCATATAATTCAAACAACAACATACATTACAGTAATGACACACAAGAAGAAACATCAGAATTTTTTTGGGTGAAATAAAAGCCAGGAAGTTACTCACACTCTTTTTCCCCTTCTTATCTTTCTTCCCCTTCTTCACAGTTTTCTCTGCTGGAATAAAAATATGTATCAATTAATTTAATTGGAAATCAGTGCTGTTACCCATATGTGTGTTTAATTGACTTTATGGCCCCACACTGTTCTGAATTCAAACACCTTTAAACTTGAGTCAGCATTTGAACCTCATGGTATTGTATTGTCTTTACAGTTGAAAAGGCTATTCAAGGCTGGTTTTTTTCTTTTTCCTGTTTGGCATGATGTGTGTGTGTGTGTGTGTGTTAACTGCTACATGTTCATAAGTTTTGTGTATAATGTAATTATGAATAAGCAAATTAATTTTCAGTTTTTTTTATCATTATTATTTTATGGATTTTTATTCTATTTTACTTTGTATTGTTCCGAGTATTTTTATTACTACCATCAAATATGTCATGGAAGACCAGGGATATGAAGAATAGGACATGGTAAATACCTGTGAAATTTAATGTTCAATGTTGTGAAATATGTTAAAAAGAGAAATTGCTATTAATTTTTTGTATCGCATTATTGTGTTATTATCATTTTAAAATATCTGACCGAATCCATATTACTTCTATTATGACTGTTTAACAGAGGCTAATATGTCAGTGCTTACAGCAGCATTGCATCACTTCCATAACAGCTAATTCAGGCTAACTCAAGATCAGTTTAGATGAAGACAATCATGACGCCATTCATTGTCGCACTAAACTATTAGCTTTAATATAAAATTAAGTTGATTGTGTTATCAAAGCAGATATGTATCAGTCTTACACAGTTAGTCACACAGCTGCTGACAGAGCTTTAGCTAGCATTACTTACTTCCACACCTACATCGCACGTCAAAAATCATGAATCATTTGTTTCACTAAAATTGTCACAAGGTGTTTGTTCTTTTTTTTTAACCTTAATGTCAATAAAGCATAGTAGGCCCCAAACATATTTGTTTTCGTGATAATTCTTTAGAATTGCTTATTAACTCGAATAGACGTACTCAAGTAGTCGATTTTAACCCGAATTCACAATAAAACTGTAAATATTTAGAAAGTACTGACAGTTAGTCATGACAAGATATAATCCATGAATTAAAAAACAGTAGCATGGCTATGTGATAACATTTGGCGGTGCCTTTTGGGATTACAGATCCCTTATGCGCAGTGCTGCTACATCTATGCTAGCTGTATGCTAGTTAATGACTACACACTACCGTTATCTCACCTGCTGCCGGTGGGGCTTCATCGTCTAACCATTCAGGCTCTTCTTTTACTTTTTTTGGCATGATGACACTTTAGTTTTGTCTTTCTAAAAATAACGTTTCTAAAAGTTGTTTTCAGTCCAGATGTGTTTTAGCTGTACACATGTCATGCGGCCCAACCAGCCGTATGGATGTAGATGCCGGTTAGCCAACAAAGTTTTACACTTCTTCTACTGGATTAGATCAATAACACAGTAAATCAACTACCGCCCCCTCTGGACTGGAAGAGCATTACTGACCTCATGTGACTACACTGAAATAAAATTATTTTACTGCTAAAACAGTGTCTCACATACGTTATTAGTTATCCGCAGAATCGCAGTGAATTTGATGTGCACACATTGTAAGAATGTAAAAGAAAGTTTGTTTTGTATAAAACATAGGTCATCATGAAAGACGTTGCTCCAAGAGCTGAGGACATGTCCTGCTGTGACCGAACATTAGTGATGGCCAATAATAGATTAGACATATAGTTTCAGTCCCAACAGGAATCACACACACATAATTCCAATACAATGCTGATCATTAAAATTACTTCTAACCCATACACTTACTTTAGCCTATTTTCCCTCTATATTTAACTTTTGTCAAGTAATTTATAACAATTTGTTATGGCACAATTCTAAGTGAAAGTCTGGTATTTTCCTATGTTTAATTTATTGATAATGAAAATGTTTATAAAATTCAAAAAATATTAATGTCAAAAACAGAGAAAACTGAAGAAAAAGAGCATTTTCAGCTAAATATATAATTCAATGGACATAAACCAAATGTCTCAATTCATTTCCATTGATCAAACTCCATGAGTTTTATTGTTGAACCATTGTTGTAGAATGCATTGCTTTCGTGTACACTATGGAGCTTCGGAACGTCCAGATGGTCATATCTGAAAAGATGATGAACTGCATTTTACACCAATTAATTACACGTAGATTTAGTGGTTCAGAGGTTAGGTGACTGTAATTATACTCGTACTTGTCATCTGAACTCGCTTCATCCTCACTTGGGTCGCGGGGATCACTGGGGGCCTAATCCAGCTGTAATTATGCTTAAAATAAAATTAATTATGGTTAAAATTTGAATGTCTGTTTAATGTCTGTCAAGCTCAATATAGTTATGTGTTTATTCATGTTGTACAGAAAGAAAACATGGATATATATATATAACTTTAATTTGAGGAGAAAATAGTATTAATTTAAATTAAATACGTTTTACATTTTTGGGGAGTTTTTTGTCATGAGAACAAATGATCAGGTTAAAAATATAAATGAACTAATTTTAGCTTTCCTTCACTCTGCCATATTTGTCACGTTGGTGATTGGTTTGTGGGGGCAGTACTCATCTTTCCCACGACCGTGAATGCAGCAGCACGACACCCTGCGTGATGAGTGTTTAGCCGGGCAAGGACACACAGGACTGGAATGACATTTGTGTAACTTAGCTAGGCTAGTTCTTACCAGCTTGTAACTGTGGTTAAGGTGTGTGAGACTGCTGTACAAGACCCGGACCAGAGAACCACTGCACGTAGACAGATTCCGGTGGGTAATCTGTTATAGAGGGTAAAACGTGCAACATTTACTAAGCCGGTTGCTAGCTTACTGCTAGCTGACCACTAACTAAATAGCCTAGCAAGCTAGTATCCTACGGTAGGCAACACTAGCTAAGCATGCATGTACTGTCAACATTGACGGAAACACAGCTGCAGCCTTGTTCCTCGGCATTTGCGAAGAAAAGTGTAGACTCAAAATATCATTATAAGGTCAAAAGTAGCCACGTAGTAAAATACAACAAGTTTTTACAGTGCAATGTAAACTATGTTGCAAATGTGATAAAGCTAATGTTATAAAAGGTGGCGCCAGTCTTCTGTGCAAGAAAATAATTGTTTTGAAGTTACAGTAATTATTAAGCCTCGAAGGTTATTTCGTATCGTCATTTTTGACAGTCATTCGGGATAGGTAAGGACATTACCTACACACTTCTTTTCATCCGATGGTATATATTAATTAAGAGGTCACTACAACATTTTCTTGGTTAACATGGTATTTATTTGGTGTCAAATGTCAAAACCTCAGTCCGTCATGAAACCATTTTCAGTTAAAACTGCTGATAGTCCAAAGGTAATAACAGAAAACAGTTCTGCTAGTACACATATATTTTCTTATATAGCTGTTTTATCGAATATCAATGTCTCGTTAGCTGATTCTCAGCTGGCTCTATGGAGTCTCTGATTGTAAGCTTGTGGTCTGCAGTGGGTCATGTGCTCTTGGCAAATTCTTAGTCACTGACAAAGGTCTAAGTCTGAGATAATCAAAGCTTCAGCTGGAAATGTTTCATGTCTTGTAATGATACAAAAATATTAGATATTTGCCAAAACTGTGCCAAATTTAGCCCTTGTCCATTTTTAAGTTACACTCAAATATTTCTGTCAGCAGTGGTCAGTGTCATTCACTAATAAATCAACAAAGAATTGTAATCTTTCTGCAGTTCCTTACTGCTATGCATAGCTGTTATCCCCTGACATGTTTTGTTTTGTATGTCCTACAGCTTCAAGAGAAAACTGCAGTAGGCAGCTGCTTTAATAAATACTTTTTATGTATTGCATTGCATTGAAGTTATTCCCTACGTGGCATTTAACCAGCTGTTTTATATATGGAATTATATTTGTAATTGTTTTTGTTCTTCTTTGCTAGTTGCAAAGAGACAGGGGACTTTAAATGTGTGAATATAATCGGCACACTATTTTAATGCATTTCTGATATTGCTTAGACATTCATTAGACTTATTACCAGCTGTCCTGCCATTAACCCAGTCCTCTTCTCCCTGTGTCCTCAGGTTTGTCGGGTAGAGAGCCTGTCACTATAGTTGAGAGTGTCTGAGTCATAAAATTCTAAGCATACAGTGTGTGTGGCATTGTGCTGTCGTCCGTGCTGTGTGTGATGGTCATCTGCTGACTGGGGTTGCCTGGGCCCCTGTGGTGAATGGCTGTGAGTAGAGGGGGCATTGCCTTCTGGGTGGGTTGTGTCCGCAGCCAAGGCGGAAGGCAGCCCATCAAGAAACAACATTGGACTCTGCATCAGGTAATGTGCATTATTGGAGACAGATTGTTTAATTTTATATGCCTGTCACCTGATTTTGTGAGGGAGCTCAACACTAAACCCACTGTCTCGAGGTGTCTGTCCTATAGACCTCACAAAGCTGAGAAGAAATATCTGTTCTAGTCACATTTTCAATATTGTCCATAGCAGCCAATCCATAGTGACTCCTTATTTCATGACTCCTAATGGCATGATTACATTCCCCAAAGGAGTTGCAGACATACAGAAAATGTGGAGCAAAAATATGTTAGAGCTGTGAGAGGGGGGGGGGTCACAGATATGCAAAGGGTCAGTTAATGTCAGGGTTAAAGTACATTTATAGCAGTCAAGGTGGTTGCATTTCAACTTTGAAGTTTCTCTTCACATTTTTATGCTTTTATGAACACCAACAGATAATTTGGTTCCTTGACAGTGAATTTTATTTTATTTTCAGTCATAACACACTCTAGGTCTTCATCCATGCTTTAATAACCTTAGGCTATATGACATAAAGGATAATCAGTTGAATCAAAGTGAAGTAGGTTCTTTATTGAGGAACGAGGCTAAAAAGAAAGGACCTTGGCTAAAACAAATGAACCAAATTGGGAAATACTAATATTGTCAGACAGCTGATGGCTGCTATAGTTACCTCTGAAAAGCCCTGGATCCCAAGTTAAAAGTCAAAGTAATTTATTTCCCAGGAAGCTTTCAGGTCTCATCCATTTTATTTGTACCATCTAATAGTGTTTCTCAATGGGACAGCACTGCACCTGAGGGGTCATTAGGGTAATATCGGGGGTATTTAGATTAAAACAGTTAGATTGAGACAGTTGGGGCAGGGGGGGTACTAATAGAGCACATTACTCACTGTTATTCATTATCACAATGTAAAAGTACGTATATCAGAACAAACTGTTAATTTGAACATGAAATAAGATAAAAGCAAGTGGTGCCAGGCACTGCAAACATTTTACCTGATTTGCCCTATCTCTTATCATTGTAAAAACACATTTTTGGTGACTCTGACCTTGACCTTTGACCTATATTCATCAAAATTTTATAGGATCTATTCTGGACCACCTCACACCTTTCCTGAAAATCTCATGGAAAGGTGACTCAAAAACAATACCCCTCTCCCTTTTGGGGGGTTGGGTAACTAGAAATACTTATATTAATACTGATTGTGCCCTCATTTTCTTACTATTGCTATGTTGTCTCGATGGCAGAATTACCAATTTCCCCTCTAAAACTACTTTACTGCTCCCTCAGGTGGTGGACTGGCAGGCACGCCCCCTGAGCAGTGCATCATGGGCTCTGGCACCCCCCAACAGCTTGAGGTATCAGAATATTAAGCAGCCGGTGCTGTCTCACCCCTTCCACCACGCCAGTCGGCCACAGAGATCAGGTCACCATGATGATGAGTGGGAGGAATCACTCAGTGTCTGCGTGCTGGTGCGACAGGGGGAGTCACATGGCCTGCACACCCTCATGGAGATCCCTCTGTTTGGCCATAGTAAAGTAGAAGATCTTGCTGCAACAGCTCATAAGTCGTCAGAGCTGTCCTTCCCTCTGACCATGGTTGATGGCCGCAGAGAGGATGACATCAGTGTGGGGACAAAGGCTGGCGGCTGTGACAGAAATGGTGGCAATGCTGTTAAAAGAGAGCATGGCTCTTTCCGAAGCCTGTTTGAATTGGAAAAATGTCCAGCACCATTCATGTGCGGCTCTCAGTTTTACTGTTTTCATTGCCCAGGCACAGAACAGTTCCTTAAATCCAGGCAGGTTATTGGACTTGAGAATCTGCCTGTTGAGCTGCCGCTGCTGTTGCCCATATCTCTGTGTAGCCAGGCAGAGATTGCAGAGGGGGAACCTATTAAAGGAGATGGTGAAGAAGAGGAGAAACTGGTCCTGATGTATGAAAAACTGAGGATAGAGGTAAGAACTAAGGGCCACTGAATGGAGCTGCATAGCACCCTACTGCCCTGTACATGCCAGCATTCCGTCAGTGTCTTGAAAAGTCTTAGAAGTTGTGAATTCCATTACTTGCTTCCATTTATTCAAAACATCGCACCTCACCTAAACTCAGCTAAATATTTAACCTCTGTTGATGTAAAAACAAAATAGGTTTCATCCCTTTTGATTTTGTGTTATTCATTCAGATTATATACATTTTATCAGGCAACTTTCAAATTCAGATATTTTGATTTATGCACAGAGAAAGAAAAAAATATATACATGAGCAGTTTACAACAGATGTACATGAAAGGGAACCCCAAGGAAGCAATAATGCTTATAGATAGAGGACCCAAGAAACCGACATCATCTTCACCCACATTCCCCCTCAACCCTCACACCCTAGTAACATACCTACATATTCACCACCACAACACCACTACGAACAAGCACTCATAAATATCCACACACTCATGCATAAGTGCATACACAAAAAAATATGATTCTCGTCATCTGAACCCGCTTTATCCTCACTAGGGTCACAAGGGCCTAATCCAGCTACAATCGGCAAAGGCGGGGTACACCCTGTATGAGTCTCCAGTTCATCTCAGGGCTGAACATATAGACAATCACTCTCACATTCACACCTATGGAAAATTTAGATTAACCAATTAACCTATCAGTGCATGTGTTTGGATGGTGGGAGGAAACCGGAGTACCTGGAGAAAACCCACACAGACACAGAGAAAACATGTTAACTCCACACAGAACGGTCTGGTGTGGGATTCGAACCAGGGTCCTTCTTGCTGTGAGGCATGAGTGCTAACCACTGCACCATCGTGCAGTCCCCATTTTATTGTTATTGTTATTATTCATTTTTATATTGTTGTATTACTGTGAGTGTGGTGTTGACTCACTAGCCTCAAACCTTGAAGTTCACCCACGACCCATAATGTAATCTGTTCTCCAAATGTGTGGACCCCGTTTAAGTTTACACTCCGTCCCCATACTGAAATTTTTTTTCTGGTGTTGTGAGTGTGTAAGGGACAGGCGATCAGAATGAGCTTATATATAAGTGTTTATTGATTTGGTTGATAACATGATTATTATTGACTATTATTATTATCGTTTTTTATGTTCAAATAAATTGAATAAATTGAATCAAAAAATAAAATCAAGTTGATATGACTAATATTTTGGGAGACATTCTTAATTTTACAATACAATAACCCAGTACCACGTGGCGTGATAGGAAATTAACATAAAAACAGGAATGACTCATTTGCTAATTTCAGTGCCAGACCTATTATTTACCACAGGTCAACACGCTAGTTTGTTATGATTGTTGAAATGGGCTTATTTGTTATTCCACCAGCATTTTTTTTTACTTTACTATTAAACATAACAAAGAAATTTCATGCTTTCATTTTAAAAGCTCCAGTTTGTTTATCATTATGCATGCATCCATTTTTTCCCCTATTTTTTTTCTCATTTCCCTACACATTTACTGTAGTGATTCTTGGAACTCCAGTTAAACTACCTCTTACTGCCTGTACAAAGTGGACTGAAATGTGTTTGTTTTACAGCTTCCAAGTTTCTTTAAGAAGAACCATGACTATTCCATGTATGCTCTTGATTTAGAATTCATCAATGGCCTTATAAATGCCAAAACCAGGTGAACAATCTTTCACTGTACACTTAACATAAATGGTATCAACCATTTCTCACTTCTTATCTGAGCCATGTCTGTGTGTTCTGCTGTAGAGGCCGGTTGTTGTACCAGTTGACAGTCACATTGTGGCGCATCCTTTGCTTGTTGTACTACACTGAGGCTCATTTGGAGGTGTTGAAGCTCACCAAGCACACAGAGGACGGGACTGTGAAAGCCCGCTGGAGGGTCCGTGGCATCCCTTTCCACACTCTGATGCTGCGGTTTTACGTCAAAGACAAATCTCAACTGTACAGGTAACACACAGCACATTACTGATATTATATGAGGAATTATGATGGGAAATAATTCTGGGGATCTCTGTTTTTTTGGGCGTTTTTTTTCACAGCTTCTTTTTTGCCTCAGAATTGTCACACTATAAAATACTTGCATTTCTTCATTGAGGCATGATCATTTTTATTTTATTTTATTTTTATACAACCTGTCTTGTCCAGCATCCTTAACAACAGAATAGTAGTCTGGCTGCCTTTTGGTGCTGAGCAGATTTGCTTTGTCAAGGGAGACTTCATGACATGTATGAGGCTCGCCTTGGTATTCTACTGACTTTATTCAGTCCCTCCAGGATTTGGCGGGCCTTTTTTGAGATTGTTGCAGCCTAAAATGTGTGATGTTACATGATGTTTTCTGAACAATTGCAATGAAACTTGCAGTGCTTTTTAGGTTTTTGTTGCGGGAGGAAGTGAAAGTTGCGATAAATAGTTGCGATTTTTCCCTTTTTTAATTAAAATTAAGTAATATTTCAAATATTTAGTTACTGGAAAATTAATTCAAAGTCATTGTGATATGGTCCTCAAAACTACCTTTTACCGAGATGGCAAACCATATCATTACGAGGTTTACAAAAATGCAACAAAATGTATATATTTTTTCCAAATGCACCTGTTGTTTCAAAGGTTAAAGTTCATATGACCTTACAACACTACATGAAGTTGTAAAACATAATAGAAATGTCTCAGCCAGTTAAAAAAACCCACATTAGTACTGTGTAGTAGAGGCAGTTTGTCCTGACAAAAATAGAACAAAGACACAGATATTAAGACAACCTTTCAATTATGGCAAATAAAATATTACCTGGATGACAAAAAAAAACTCTTTTAAATGCACCTGTTGGTGCTAGTGCATCACTTTAGTCGTCAAATGTGAACTGCTGGCCGCGCACATGTTGCTTTGTACTGTAAGGTAAACAGGAAAAGGTGGAAGGAGCAGCTCAAGATGTCACAAATGATTGATCACATTTTGCGGGAAAATCGCGGTGATTGGTTAAAATTGCAACATCACGCTGAATTCACAGGGATTGGCTGAATTTGTGTTGAAGTTGTGAATCGCAACATTGCGAAATCCTGGAGGGTCTGTTTATTATGAATTTTGATAAACACACATTTCGATGCAAATCTGTTTTAAAAGGGTCATATGTTTCTAAATCCATTTTCATTAGTTTTTGGTTCGTTTATTTGTGTTTGTGAACCTTAACAGTTCTAAAAGTTTGAATTTGAACCCTCCAGGTGCTGCAAAGTTATCTTTATATTTATTCTGAATATAACCATAGAAGTGGATTTTTACAACCCATTTCAAATCCTGCTTAATTTATTACATCTATAACCAATTGCATCAACATTTGCACATATAAGGTAAAGACCTCCAGCAAACATTTCTCCAAGTATGACATAATTGTTTGTCAGCAACAATGTTTGTAGTCCATACTGAAAATATGTGTAAACATCGAACTGATTACCTAAAATATTTAGTTGTTGATTGTATTAACAAACACAAGTGGCTGAATGGGACACAGCCAATGACCTGGATTGGGTGGAGTTTGAAGGGTCTAGTCTACATTTAAAGGGCCCGTGCTAAAATGTGGCTTTCTGGTGTTATTACTTGAAAATAGGGTTGAAGATGGACCCGTGGAGTTGAATTAATGAAGAATTCAGACCCAAGCAGAGAGCATTTAAATTTTTTTTGTTTTGTTTTAGACCACAGGGAAATGTTTTAAATTGCGTAATTCCATGAAAAAAACAAAAAAACAAAAAACGTATCAGTACTTTAATTAAAATGACAGTTAGTAAATTAAATATGTTCTATGTTTCAGGAGCTTTGATGCGTTCTCTACTTTTTACATTGGGCAAGATGGACTCATTCACTGTCATAAAGTTGAAAAGGTAAGTAATAATCCTCTCATTTCATAATTATTGTTTACTGGCAAGAAATAGTTTGCATGTACAGAAGACCAGGCAGCTTCCATCTTCATAAATGTAACTCATTATTGACCGTACTTTAGTCTGATACATGGGGTTAGTTGGCCTGTTATGGCCATTTTGTTCTGAACTGAACAACTGAGTGTTTTCAGTTCTAGTGCCACCCATCCCAGGAAGTAGTTCTATCTGAACAATAAAGACAAAGACAGTGGCTACTCTAGTGTTGGGGTCACTTTCAAAGCAATTCAAAATATTCTAGAAAGGAAAAATACATAATGATTTACAGGACATGATGTTCAACATACCACACTTACGCTAGAAAAGTATCTGCTTTTGAGAGACGGAGATGCTGTTCATTTCAATAAGTCCTTACTGGAAAAAATCAAAATCTTACAAAGTTTATTATTATTATTATTATTAGCTCATCCAGGGATGAGCTATTGTCGTTGCACTACATCCGTTGTCGTTAGTTGCCTACAATTCACTAAAATCGCTTCTCCTCTCTCAATTCCCAGTGGATTTCAATTCTGATTGAATCATTAGATGTATCTTAGCATTCGGCACAAAACTTATCACTTTGTCAAAATTTGCCTTTGTAAACAATTTGTTTACAACTTTGTTCATTTTTCCAGTCACTCTTTACTCTTCCCTCAGTTCTCAACAGATTGCATTTCCGATTGATTCACTGAGTTGAGTTTCAGTCAAGATCAAAGAAAGTAATTGCCCCAATATTCGTTTCCACCAACAACCTCCTGCATAGCATTTAACAGCTTTAACCACAGTAATATGTCATTACCCAGTCACCTACTTTTGTTCAGTCAGATGTTACCCCAGAAGAGCTTTGGGGGCTTCCTATACCATTCACACTGTTTTTGACATTTGTTGATAAAAACACACAGCCACACAGTGCTATTGATTTTAATGACTCCCTTTTATTGATGGCAAGACATCACAGCTGTGAGGCCCAAATGAGCACAGGGCCATTGGCACTACTTTTCTCATTTGTAGTCCAAAAATCTCATCACACTTAAAATAAGCCATAATCACCTAAAGAGTCACTGTTTAGTTACAAATAAAGAACTTATTTTTTTGACAACAGATCTTGAAAATCTTATTAAAACAAATCTTACCAGGATACTTTTTTACTTGTTCCATTGGCAGATTTGTGCGGAGCCTGCCTGGTGATGTGGACACGATGAACAAAAAAACAAACATGTGCCCTCTTGTTTTGATATCTCTTGTTCATGAGATAATAAAGTTTGCGCATTTATTGGTTTTTTCTTAATTGAATGTTGGCTTTGTTTAATGGTAAACAAATCCTGTTCCATTCCACCCAGAAATGATCCAGTCACAAAGACTAAAAAAAAACAACAACAAAGTTTTCTTTCCAGTCAATCGATGCTGTGGAACAGTTGGGCGTACAGTAAATGTCATCAGTGTTACCTCAGGTTCAAAATCACATTTGAACATCACCTTAAAGTCTGTGTACCTGCTCCAACAATAACAAACTCATTGTACACATAAAAAAATATACAAATAATGTAATAACAGTGCGTGCTAAGGGATCTGTCTTTCAAAGGTCCAAAATGGCGTCCAGTTACATTTGCCACAGTATAGACTTCCCACGGCCTTGCTGGACTCAGTGGCAGGTGCTTCAGGCTGGGCTCCAGTGGGGGCAGTGGTTCTGCATCCAGGAGCTTTAGAAATGCTCCACCGTTACTATCTAATCAAATCCTTTAAGCAGAGACTAGATAAATTATTGCTACAAGCACAGCATCAATTGACTGGAAAGAAAACTTCAGATTTTTTTGAGTCTTTGTGACTGGATCGTTTCTGGGTAGAATGGAACAGGATTTGTTTACCGTTAAAGAAAGCCAGCATTCAATTAAGAAAAATTAACTTGTTTGAACCAATTTGTGCACAAACTTTATTATTTCGGGCTCATGAGTTTAATATCTTGTGCTCAGAAGATATTAAAGCGTGGCACACACCTGTTTTGTTTTGTTTTGTTTTTTGTTGGGTTTTTTCTACAGGTTCTGTAGATTTCAGTTAAGAAAAAAAAAAGCTGATGGAAGAACTGAAAATTATCTTAGTAAACTTTCTTGAAATAAGATTTTTGAAGTCTGTTTCTAATTTTTTTATTTAATTTTTTTTTTCATATCTCATTGAAAAGTGACTCTTTAGGTCAGGCATGTGCAAACTATTCCACAAAGGGCCGGTGTGACTGCAGGTTTTTGTTCCAACCAAGCAGCAGCACATCAGACTGGACTCAATTAATCAACTGATCTCAGTCTTCAGAGAGTTGATTGGTAAAACTGTGAATTCTTGGTTGGTTGGAACAAAAACCTGCAGCCACACTGGCCTTTTGTGGAATAGTTTGGACATGCCTGCTTTACGTGATTGTCTTATTTTGAGTGTCGTGGGATATTTTGACTCATTACTCACCTGAATACCTTCCGTCACGGTGAACAATTTTGAAGGTCACGCTGGCATTTTCACTAATTTGTCTTTATGTGCATTGTGCGAAGTACATCTACACACAACTGCAGTAGCAAGAGGCAGGGAAGCTGTTTGTGTGTTTGTTGCTACTGCTGTGCACATAATGAGGCTGTGTATCCTGCAATGCAGGTAGCGACACATTTTTAAAAAAAAATGCCAGTTCAGTTCAGTGCACTTCAAAATTGAGGGAAGAGATTCAGGTATGTAATCACAGAAAGGTTTACATATTTGTCATACTTGGACTATGACTCTGGTTTGACACATTTGATGAAAAATTGGAGATACAAGTCATACCATCTTTAAGTTATATTGCCATGAATTTGTTTTGAGTTTTGCTTCAGTGTAGCAGGAACGTGTCCAAACTGGAAAGCAAGTAATGATAGTCTACTCGGTTCCACCTGTCAATTTATATAAAGATTATGAACCAGGTATTGTTAACTTTGGAGAATTAAGGTGTGAGAACAATTAAGTACATATTCCTGAATTCTAGGAGTCACACATTTTTTGCCTGTATGGCTGTGAATTAGCCAGTGAAATAGTCTTACGAAGTCTTAAATTTAACTTGTAGGAATCTGTAGAACATCTTATTCACTTTCATTAATTTCTCTGTGCTGTTGATTGCAGGTGATGCCAGCTCGTCCCCCCAGCCTGCCTCGAGTTACGTCCCTGGTGGCAGGAGCTCTGGTGGCTCTGGGGTTGCAGGAGCACCGGCCTGCCCTCAACTTACTGCCTCTCCTCCTGTCCTCCCTCCGTCAGAGCAGGAACTGAGTACAGAGGAATAAACGGCCCGAAGAGTCCATCATATCGAAGGCCTACGAGGTTTTGAAAGGTTTAATCCAGTCTCAGCATAGGAACATAAAACCGATACAAAGACAGCCCTCTGTGTCCTCGCAGTCTTATTTCATTCAGACTGGAATGAATTAAAGACTGAAGACTGCTCATTCATTAGCCCACAACTGTTGTAACTCTAACCCTGCGTCTGGTAACATGTCTTTAAATAAATGTTTTAGTTCAATATGCAACTGAGGAGCATTACAGTACTTATTGCATGATAACAGAAATGTGCAATCTTACAAGCATTTACACACTCAATATATCTGTCAGTACAAAGGGGCTCTTCTATAATTCTGATAATGTGTACCCAGTGCTAACGTCTACTTAAGCATCACACGTTTCATAGAGACAAATCAACATAACTGTCCTCCACAAAGGAATAGTTCAGTGTTCTGTGAAAAATACTTTCAGAGTTCAGAGCTGTACTGCAAAAATCTAAAACTTATCAAGTATATTTTTCTCATTTCTTGTCAAGATGTATCATGACTCTTAAAATAAGACAAAATCACCTACAGATTAACTTTTCAGTGATGTGTAAGAACTTAATTGTTAGACAATAGATCTCAATCTTATTTCAAGAAATCTTACCAGGATAATTTTCATTTGTTACATTGGCAGAGTTTTTGACCTGATAAAAAAAAAAAAAGTTTTTTTTTTTTTTTTGTTTTTTTTTAAGCCAATTGCTGTGATTCCTATTCTTCAGGCTGTGGAGTGACCAGATATCAAATAATTAAAATTTTGGACCATGGGAAGGCCTGACCTATGAGCTATTAATTTTTTGTACATTTCATTTCATTGTCAAACACCTGACATTTTGCCTCATAACTTCACGACCATTAGCCATAGGGCAGTTTGGGGGATATCACATGATGTGACAAAATGTGATACCCAATACATTAGTAATTTAAATAGGCATAGTTGTTTTCAAAGCAAAAATGTTCTACATTTTAGGTGGTAGGGTTTTAGGGTGTCAGATCAGGCATCACATTATTGTGCCTCATACATGGACTGAATCAACAAAATATAATGCCAAATTGAACTTTGAAATAAAATATATTTACAGCCATAGTATTGGAACATTGCACATAACATTTTCTGCACACTCTGAACACAAAACACAGTTTATTAGGTTGAACATGAAAGTAATTACATATTATACATAGAACTGGAGACTAAGTTATTTCAATAACAATAATGTGTTCAGTGTGGCTTTACTGAAGC
The DNA here is from genome assembly GCA_020466265.1 of Siphamia tubifer. NCBI lineage: Eukaryota > Metazoa > Chordata > Actinopteri > Kurtiformes > Apogonidae > Siphamia > Siphamia tubifer. Next base: position 20,889,906 of record CM035793.1, on the reverse strand, counting down.
TGTATGGTACTCAACAACCTGAAGAAGACAAACTACTCTGGTCGAGATTTGTTGTTATCTGAGTGGCAAAATAAGACATCATTTTCACCCCTCTTTCAGCAACATCATTTGTCACCTTGTTAGACTTTACAAACTTTTCAGCCACTCGGTACCCACTATACTCTTTCCAGGTTTCCACTGGTTGAGTTATTCAATCACTCTTAACTCTAACAACCTTTACCAAATCCATAAGTGGTGTCATTTCTTTTATGATGGGAAATGGTGATTTACCCACCCTGTAAATAGGGGCGGCTGTGGCTCAGTTGGTAGTGTGGGTTGTCCTATGATCAAAGGGTTGGTGGTTCGCATCCTGCCTCTGGCTGTCCACGTGTTAGTGTCCTTGGGCAAGGCACTATTGGTGTATGAATGTGAGGGATTATGAAGTGTTTTGGGCACCAACTAGTGTATAAAATGCACTGTATAAGTACAGTCCATTTAACTTTCTGGTTTCTCTGTTTCTGACAGTTTCACCGCAATCTCCTCTTTTTCAGACTTAGTCTGATTTTGCCACTCGGATAACAAATCTAGACCAGAAAAAATATATATTTTAATTAAACAATAACTTTTGATATTTCCGGTTTAGAATGTCACACCAGCGTAGTTCAAGCAACAAAAAAGAAAAGAAAATTATCCTGGTAAGATTTTTGCATGTTTGAAACCTTTGCATTTAACCTGAAAGACAAGAGTTCCCTGGTTGCTTTAGGGCAAACAGTAGACTGCATAACATTGACTTATTAGGCATAAATAAATAAAATAAGTGTCCTGCTTTTGGTCAGGATACTTAATGAGGATAACCAGCTAATCCTCCAGACCCCCCAGTAACACACAAACACAGTGGGTCTGTAACTTCACTCTGTCAGAAAATAGAATATAGCTGCAGTGTTTTCTCAAGATGCTGAACTGTTCCTTTAAAAAAAAAAACAACCGCCCACTTTAACGGAGGACAGTGTATGCTTTTCAACTCAGCTGACATCTTGCATATTATTGACTAACATAATCTATAATTGATGTAATAAATTCCTGCAGAGTATTTATTCTGTAATCAGACATCTTACAGTAAAAATGGTCAATACTTACAGCTCAGCGTGGATGTGTTATTGACAGTGTTTCACTTATTTGACATTCAGCTAAAGGAAAAATGAACATGCCAAAGTCTGTTCCTCCATGTAGCAGTCCCAGCACTCGTTGAAGACTTTACAGTTCAGTACAGTGGTGTTTAGGTCCAGATGGTGCTTCTCAGCTCACATTCATGGCTTAAACTTGAAGCTCTGCACAGACTGGCACTTGACAAAGTGGATTTTGACTTTCGAAAGTCTCCATAGGAAGTTTTCTGGCACAGTGACTGAGAGTTTGTATGGTGTTGTGTGTGGTATGGTTAGTTAGAAAAGTTATTTTAGTTAAATCTATAAAGAATATTTGCATAAACCACTCCTGCTTTCATGGCCGAATGCACAGCAGTATCTCTATGGCAACGCTTTATGTCAGTTCAGTTGTTCAGGCCATGTTTTGGTGCCTAAAGCCAGGCTCAGATTACAGGGATACAGTGTGAAGAAACTCCATGTCCTCTGCCATAATGTGCCTCTCGGACACGTTTCTCACACCTGAAACAAAAATACCTTCCATTGTGAGTGTTTCAGACAGTTTGGTTTCTTGTGAATCCAAATTTGGATGTGGTTGTTGTATTCCACTCATTGGTTTTTCAGTGGTAGATGTTAGATTGTCCTGATTGCCAACTTGTAATGCATGATGTCACATTTTTATTTAGCATCTCTGATATTGCAACAGCTTATAAGAATGAATGATATGGTCACAATTGGTTGGTTTTATGATTGTAAAAAAAAACCAAAAAAAAAAACACTCACATCAGCCTGTTGTGACAAGTCAAATCTTTTTCTTTCAACTTTTAAGGATGATTTTTGAGCTTGAGAGAAAGAGAAATGTGTACTGCAATAATAATTCTCGTTGTAACAAATGCAATGAAAAAATGCTAAGCTCAAATCAAACAGCTGGTTATACATGCATTGCCTCTTTGCTTTGGTCGATCTAGTGGCAGCTCTAACTTTGTTCCACTTCAGGAATTGCTAATAGTTTGCTGATGCGTTTGTGCCTGGTTACAGTGCATTTCCTTCACCAGCTGATCATCTTGAGTTTGTATTATTTACTATTGCACTCACTCATGCATCTCCCCAGTAAAGCAGCTCAAGTTAGAATTTTTCAGTCCACACATTTATTCTCAGATTCCAAGCACTCCAATAGTAAACTGCAGACATGAGCTTAACACACCACTCTGCATGATGTGTGTAGTCACTGTTTCTACAACACTTTGGCATTTTGTGTGTATTTGCAACCTTAGATGAATGTTTTATCACTTGGTTCTACATATGAAAACTGTGTGTGAAGCAAGAGGGGAAAAAATAATTTACTTCCACATAACACTGGAGTGGAGAAAAATAAGACATCCCACTCCCTGTATGCTGTTAGAAATGTATGAGAGGCACCATATTCATTATACAGTGGTGGAAAAAAGTTTTCACACACAATATTAAAATGGATATTTGAAGAAAAACATTGTGTTTCAAAAGATGTGGCTGCATCAGATAAATGGAAGCAATTTATTTATTTTTTTTGTATCTTATAAGAGGGAAAAAAAAGTAAACTAAATTTATTGACAGTTTCAAAATGTTATGTCCTGGATATTTTTCTGCTGAAACATCCAGTTTTTACCTCAACAGGACAGGGCATGTCCATGTGGGTTTGGAGAAGAGTACAGCACTTGGCAGATTTTAATGACTTAAGAATAATTTTTTAATGCAATATATTACAAATGCATGGGGTGTCAAACTTAAAATGAAAACATAATAACCTATAAATAATGACAATTCCAAATTGTTGTCATTGTCTTGGTGCAAAAAAAAAAAGATTAAATTATGAAAATGCTTTTTTATAAATTATCCAAATGTAAAAAAAAAGTTCAATTTCATCAGAAAAATTATAGCAAATTTAACAACATTCTGTCTGAATTCATCATTACTCCATGTGTTTTATTATGGATCTGTTCTACAGACACTAAACTCTCTTTAAAAAAAAAACAAAAAAAAAAAAACACAAAATGGTTCTATGTATGAGAAACACTGCATTATGTTCTTCATCCCACAGGCCGCATTGGAACTGTTGGCGGGCTGCATTTGACCCACAGACCGCATGTTTAAGACCCCTGCATTACTCAAATCCTATGAAACGTATTGAGACTTTTACTGACTTCATAACATGCTCCTACTTATTTGAAAGCCTCCACTCTTTATAGTTTGAAGGATATAAGTAGAGGTAGAGCTTCATTCTATGCTGAACATGTGTGCAATAACTGACCTGAGTGTGCTGTAATCTGAGCCTGGCATCAGGTGGTAGGAAGTGGAGGTTAGTAGTGTCAATGTGAATGGTGTGTGTGTGTGTGTGGGGGGGGGGGGGGGGGGGGGGGGGGGGGGTTGTGGAGACGTGACAGTGGTGTGTGTACTGTGATTGGAAGGAGTAAAAGCAAATGAACTGCATTGCTTATTGAAAAGCCATCGCAATATATTGGAGTTGCACTGTGTGAATGCTGAAGTATTTTTTCAGATGATTGTTTTAATGATGCATAAGCACCTTCCTACCAGCGGGGTCACACACAGACCTCTGCTGCAGACTTCAGACAAATGAACGCAACGGCACATGACTTTACTGCAGAGCATTAACAGACCTGTCAGCAAGTGGAATGAGGAGAGGGATCTGTCCAAAACAAATAATTATGACTAGAACTAAAATTTTAAAGCTAGATCTTTATGTCATAAGTGAATTTCAGTTTTAAGTTATTCTTTATGATCTGAATAGTGGACCATTCTGAAATCTAGACGTACAATGCAGGGTAAAAACTATTTAACAATAGTGACAGTGTAGGCAAGAGAACCAAATGAAATGTAAATCATCAGATGGACCTTTTTAATAAAATAAAATTGTATTGTATATTTTTCTTTGTGCCCTTATGAGTGTGAGCAGCAACAGCACTTATTTGCCCTTAACTTTATTGTAAACATATACAGTTCTTGTAAGTGCTCTCCAATGCCCCTCAGAAATGCATGGAGAAAAAAACAAATGCATAAGGCAGCAAATTATATATAAATATGAACACAGACCATGGGCTATTCTAGTTTCATTAACAGTGGCTCAGTATCATTCTCAACTTTACCTTTGACTGCAGTAGTAATCATAACTTTAACACAAACATATTGTAGAAACAACCCTGAAAACACCTTTGGCTCCCTTTATTTTCATATTTCTTGCTGAAATTAGCTTTTTGAAGTGTGAAAAATTGCCACCAAGGAAATGCATAAAGTCTTGACATGATTACAGATGGAAAAATAATCAGACATTAGTGAAATGAGTTGTTATACACTCTGTAAACTTCAGTGTGATGGTTGGATAAATCAACAAGACACAGAACATGTTTCTATACATTTTCTAGAGCTTTCGGTTGCTGATTAGACATGATTCTCAGCTGAGAGAAAAGGCTCAGTACTAAAGCAGCCACCTGTGTTCACTCTGTGAAGTATCAGTAGTTGGCTCGTTACTGTTGAGTGCTTTTTGCAGCCAGGTAGTAAATGCATGCCCGAATCACAGTGAATCTCCTCTGGTGTGTATTTATCATATGTGTGTAGAAACCATCAGGTCCATGTTGCTTCATTTCCACGTGTTCTGCTGCCGTAAATCCTGTGTGACTCCTGATTGTGTGAATAAAATAAAGTTATGGTTAAATATTACTTGTGTTCTATCAAGTTTTATTTCAGAACTGCATTGGGGTGGGAGGGTCCACATATTGTATCCTGATCTGTTTTATACTGATTTATTCCCCTTGACCCAAGGAGGAGGGTTTAGTTTGTTTGTTTCGTTAATACTCTAGCACAGTATTTTTTTCACCTTGGTTGGGACCCCAAATGGGGTTGCCTGAAATTTCTAGTCATTGATTTAAAAAAAAAAAAAAAGATAAAAAAATATATATATATTTGGTGAGTTAACAGACAATAGCATATATAAAAGGCATGATAAACTGAGTTAAACTGATGCACTGTGGTTGGTTTCTGATGCTGCATCTCTTTCCTAATTCATGGTTTGAGTTGTTTCAGCATTTTCTATTATTAAATACAAGCTAAACTGACTGTATATATCCTGACCAAGGAAAATAAAATTCTCACTTTGTGTAGTAATCTACACCTGACTTTTTTTGCCCTCATTCATAATAATATACATTATATTGACTAAATGCCATCTAAAATTAATGTTTATTTGCAATTTCATCGGTGCTGTATGTTGTGCAAATGGTATATTTGACAATAAAGCTGAATTTTACTTTGGCATTTGTTCATCAAGAACATCAAAGTTACAATAATACTATGAATGTCAGTGTATTGGATCATGCATAACCCACAACAGCCTTGAATATAGAAGAGAACAGCTGAGCCTGACTGACTAGTATATGCATCAAAGGGTTAAGATTCAATGTGTTGGGGTTTTTTTTTTGTGTAAAAATCACTTTAGTTTACACAATTATATAATGCAATATTTATTAAAATACAGTCTAGCAGTAGTAATGGCAAGTAAGAAGTGGAAATATTGAAATATCACTGTGACATTGCAGTAAATGGAGAATACATTTCAAAGTGATCCAGAATCCAGGATATCTTCCTTTCTCTTCCACAAGGACCTCTAATCGATTGGTCCTTGTGTCATTCTGAAGCTATCCTGAAAGTTTCATCGAAATCCATCCATACATTTTTGAGTTGTGACAGACAGACAGATAAACGGAACACAACCTCCTTGGCGGAGGTAACAAGTCCCATCATGCCTCTGTTCAGTGCACACAAACACCAGCTAGAATATAGAATTAAAAGTTTGTTTATTTCAGTGATGTACAAGCACACAGTAAATGGTGACATTTTGCAGTAGTACTGTGGATAAACATCGCACGTCTACCATGACCGTCTGTTAAACTACAGTGGAACACATAAAAGACCGTACAGACACCGGCGTGCATGACAACGCCCTCCACACATACATGACAGTCATCTGTGTGGAAAAACTAAAGGAATGATGCTCCAGATTTCTAATCTGACGCCACAGTAGCAACACCTGATCAAGTCCTATGACATCACTGTCTATTTACTATGTATAATATGACCTCATTTACAGTCTTATGCCTTATACAGATATATGATACAGCTACTTCTTATGTGCAGTATAGGACAGAGTATCAGGACCACTGAAAAAATAATCTGATTATAGAGCAAAAAGTTGTACAACAGTATGTTTGGGCCACATGGGTAAAAATATTCAAGCAGGAGGAGGGACAATCTCTTGTTCTCATAAATATGCTACTATGAATTTTCCTGTTTACCTTATTTTCCTTTTCTGAAAAATGTATTTTTGTTTCTCTAAATTTACCACTATGTTCTGAGAAATGTCCCCCCTCCTCCTCTCACTTGAAAAAAAAAAACCCTTTCGACCTTTACACCTTCACAAAGTTGAGGGATATAATATGTCCATTCTTGATAAATACTGAAGTCCCCTGTCCTTGTATTTACATTTTGACCTGTGTAAAGTAAAACTCAGATGACTAAATAATTTTTCACAAAATGCACTTTTTCTCATCACAACTTTAGCTTATAATAGGACTTTTTGTCTTGTGATACAGATTAATTTCATATAATGAATGTTTGTTTTTGTTTTTTTGTCCATTTTTAAAGTTTTGTTTTCATGGTAACATGACACATTCACCTCCAGTTTTCCGTGATACAGAAATTACTTTTGGATTAACCTACAGCTTCTTAAAAACAGTAGAAGCTTTTCTGTTATTTCACAACTTCTATTTAAATAAATTGGCTATAATCTCCCATTATAGCATATTTGTTCTTTTCATTTTAACATACATGTATCTTCATATGTTTATGACCTTTTATGACCAGTTGTGTCCAGAAACAGCTACAACTTTATTCCTAAATTAGTTTTTTTTTCTGGCAGTGGTTCTATATTTGTTTTCTAAACTGTTGTAGTAGTTTGAGAACTACTGAGAAACTTTCCACTGGATATTTTTCTGTAGAAATTTAGTTAAATTCCTAATTTTGATTTCCGAAAAATACTGTGACTTTATCGTGACTACCCTCTGACATTATTTTGCTGTGGCTCCAGCGCTCCTCCGTAATGAGATGGGAATGTTCTCAGTGTTTTTAACCATACAGCCTCTATCAGAGAGCACAGGGAATGTTTCAGCTCCATGTGCTAGATGGGCTGGTTGGTCTGCAGTTCAATTCAGTTCTAACTTGAAGCAGCGAGAAGAAGAACCGGTGAGCGGTGGCAGACCATCAGGCCATGTTGAGGATGAGATGCACCTACATGTACCATGCTGCATGTAGAGTGTACAGATCCTATTGTGGGATCAGCCTCTCTTGTGCTACAGGACTGTGGACGATTATGAATCCTCTAATGAGAAAGCTCTGTGTGTGTTGGGGAATCGCTGAGCGTTGTAGTCCGGGTCGTCTCTCACTCGCTCTTTGATGTCCATCTTTACCTGGCAGCAGGAGAGATGACATTTCTATTAGTATTACTCTTAACATTTTAAATCATATTCAACTTTGAATACAAGATTTCAAAATCCTGTAGTTGGATGTGGATAGAGATAAAGTCATACAGTAAAAGAGAAAAATATGGGCTATGGGGTTTATTATAGTACATTTTCAGAACAAATTTTCATATTGTGATATTATATGGTGGTAGCTATATTGGATACAATTTTACTTATATTTAAATATATATATTTACATGGATGTTGTTGTTTTTTTTGTCATTATCTTTGAATAGAAACATGCCCTGTATTGATGTTAAGATTGATGGGGCACATTCCTGTCATCTAATTGGTAGGAGGTAGTAACAAGATTCGGCAACTCTTGTCTGGAGCTGTGATCTGATTCCTACAGTTATGTTGCCTGTCATAATATTGAGACTTTGGTGCTTAAAGGGTCAAAGCTAATTTAACGGGAGTTGGTCTTAAAATCCCATCAACACCACTATGCCGTCTATTCACCTCTGCATGAAAACAACTGGTGTAAGTGACAGTTTAAGGCAGCTTAAGTTGAACTGCACATAAAGCTGTACCTGTTTGGTGTAGGCCTCTTGCAGCTCTGGCCTCTCTAGCTCCCCCTGTAGGCTGTTGGGGCCGGTAAGCGGCATGACTCCTGCTGTTCGGGCAGCGCGACTCACTGCATCTGACAGAGACAGGTGCGGTCCTTCACACTGGGTTGTCTGAGAAGAAAACAAATACTGTCACATTTTTCACACTCACAGCAGTCAATAGCTTTTACACAGAAATGTTGATCAATGTGACCAAAGGGTCTGAACATAAAAAGGACCTGGACGCAGGGATTCAGAGTCTATCTGCCATGTGTTAAGGGATTCAGAATGTTTTAGCTAACATTATAATATCTTTATAATTCAATGTATAGTTTTTCCTAAGTACATAATAATGTTAGCATATGAAATAAGTGGCTCTACCACTGGGGGGGGACAAATAAAAGATGTGATAATATACATAGAGGCTGAGTCATCACAAGCATTGTTCTCCACTGGTGTAAATCTCTTCCAAAAAGTGAGGGCAAAAAGTTAAACTAACAATGGTTCTTCTAGACCAGCTGTTTTCATTGTTTCTTTCATGTCCAGCCCCCGCCATCACCACCACTACCAAATACACAACAGTTTTCTTTGATTACTACAATGAGGAGAGAAGTGCTTTCTTTCAAACCAATATTTATTCATGTGCTTACTTAAAATTTAATAGATCTCAGGGACTGGGGATGGTGAACCCTGCTACAAATAGTTGACAGTAAAATTCTGAATCAGACTGTTCCTTTAATTGAGTCCGAATCCAAACTTGGCTCACCTTCCTCCTCTTGGCTGGCATCCCGTGCAGATATGCGTCAGACAACGGCGGCTGAGCTTTGATCTTCCTCTGAGACATCATGTCGTGTCTGATGATAGGAACCCACTCCTAAAAAAAATCCACATCAGTCATAGTCAGAATCCAGTCATTTATATCAGTGATTCTCAGCTGGTGGGTTGTGATCCTAAAGTGGGTCGCAAACTCATTTTGTCAGTGTGCCTTTATCTGGGCAAAACATTTACACTCCAGTAAGTGACAGTAATGCGCTGTTATGTTCATTAACACTCAATGTTTCACACCATAAAATTGGGATGAATACACCAGATATGGTTTTATCAACATTGGACAAAAAACTCAGTGTTAATTCACTCTTGAATAAACTTCTACTTTTTAACTGGGTGCATATTTTTGGTTTGGTTAAATGGAGCTTATGTTGTGTTTAAGGGAATAATTCCATACGTAGCATCACCACCTGCTGGTCCGTTTGGTTTATGATTATTAAACTTGACTTGGGTTTTTTCACATTGTGATATTTTGTATCACACACCATCTTTACATTTATTAAATACATACTTTTATCCATTTTGATTGTGGCTTGATAGTGGGTCCTGAAGCCAGATCTGCTGAGAATCACTGCTTTACATAAACTATTTAAAAACACATATCATTGAAAACCAGTGACCATAGAAAGTAATGTAATGAAATCTGATGATATCACACTCTTTTTAAAGAAAATGTTTGGTGTTTGATATCCCATTGGATAGGTTTATCCCATGTGCGCATCACCCCCACAAACACTCCCTCCTCCTTACAGGTGGAACAGCTGCAGCCCATGGCTCCACCTCAGGGGCTGCCTCCTCACGTCCTGTCGGTCCCTGGGCTGGAGCGTCCCCTGATAGCGCTCTGTTCTCTCCAGGTGGGGGTCTTCTCTCTGCGTTTTCACCTGATGACGCCATGGCCTCCTCTGCTGTGGTGGCTGGAGCTGGAGACAAACTGTCCTCTATCTGACGGACAGAAGAGAAGTTTGTCAGTGTGGTGCATATAGTAAACTCACAGTTTGTGTGTTTCCCTACATCTTTATAATAATCTTGATCAGAAAAAAATATGGATGTTTCAAATACATCCTAGTTTTGAAGTCTCTATCTCTAATCTGCATGATCACATTTGACCAAATTTTCCATATTAACATGTTTCTATGTTGTTCCTCAAATCCATTGATGTTCTATTGTTGGTGTAACTTTTAAGTATTGTTATTACTGTTCTGTTTTTGCCTGTTTGTTTCTGTTTCAGAGACTCTATATCACTATTTGTTTGTGTATAACCCCAGTCCTGTTTTCCCATCAAGTAATATCCATACAGTAATATTAGCATTAGTGTTGATCTAAGGTTCAAAACCCTCTTAGATCAAAACTGTCAAGCAAATTCCAGTACCAGTAGATTTATATTGGAGGTCAAATGGCTGAATAGGATAGGGTAAATAAAAACAAACAGCTTTCTCTTGTTCCTTTGGTCCCTTGTCTTTGCACAGTGTGACAACAGGACGGTTTGTAGTAATGCAAATCTTCTACTAAGTGATTTTTGTAGAAGCAACAAAATGAGAAAAACAAAATACAAATGAATGCATCTTTTCACACATTCTACTTATGCAACTATTAAGAGTTGGATCATCACTCTCATTGCTATAGGTTACAACTTCACCATTCAGGTGTGGCATCACATTTAGTAACACTGACATACTGGACCAAAGCTACTGACTGAGGAGACGATAAAAACAAAGAGTCAAGTATTGACAAATTTAAAATTGATTAAATTTTCAATATTTTGTGGGATTTTCAGTTGTTTGCCATCTACAATTTTGCCACTAGATGCCACTCAATATCACAGACTGAACATTACACTCCTGCTAAATATGACTCGAATTTGTCATTGATATATTGCTAACGCAAAAAACAAAAACTCAACTCAAAAATGATGAATCCTGTTTAAAAACTCAGAACTGCATAGTTTCAAATCTCATTTTGTAATGTGTATAATGTGCCTAGAAACAAAGCACTGACTATACACTATAAAGCAATACCACTTCAACAGATACAGTTGTGGAAAAAATGATTAGACCGCCTTTATTTTCTTCAACTTCTTGTTTTGGTACAACTAAAGATACATTGTTTTGGACAAATATAATGATGACAATAAAAATAGTGCGTAGTAGTTTAATTTCTGAGCTGGTATCTATCAATTTTCCATCTTTTCCCAATAATAACCAAAATCACTTCAGTTCTTACATCAACATCTATGTTTTAGTGAAATGATACACACAGGAGTTAGTACTTGATTGTATAGCCATTGTTTCTGAAGAAATTTAATGGTCTAATAACTTTTTATGTGACTGTACTTCCAAGTGGAGCTTACCTCGTCATTCTGGCTGTCAGAACGCTGCTCCACCTCAGCCTCTGTCCTCTGCTGCAGGACATTCTGACAGAATGAGACATTTCCAGATGTTAAGGTCAAACTCTCACCTGCATCCAGAACTTAATACTAGCATCACCACAAATGTATTTTAGCAGGAGGCCACAGTGTATAGTTAATGTTCAGGTCGACAATAAGGAGGATGGTCAGGGAAGCAGAGGTTTCAACATTTTGAATTTAAATCTTATTTGTTTGTGTACTTGTGAACTTATGTACATCTGCTCTATTACCTGTGTGTAGATAATATAGTGCTGGATTTCTTCATCACTAACTGGGTTGTGCTCCAGAATGACATGCAGCCTCATAGACATCATACTGGTCAACCAGTTGACCAAACTGGGATTCACCTCAGCAGACATCCTCCTCTGTACAGATACACACTCAGATCAGTGTACAGTGACAAACATATAGTGTGTGTAGAGAGACATAACTGATACTAACAATGCGGTGGTTGATGACTGCAGTCAGAGCGCTCTGTTCTCCACCCAGGCAGTTGAGGTTTAAAGCCAGACACTCAAACAGACCCTGAGTGCAGAGTAGCAGCAGACGAGGCCCGAACGTGTGATCTGCACAAAGGAACACAAATGGACAGCATTTAGACTATACAGAAACAATGCTTAAATGTATCATATTGACCATATAGATGGATTTTATTTATTTTATTATAATTATTCTCCACTCTCTTATTTGTGTATACTCTTGTATATTATTGTTGATTTATTGATCTAGTTCTGTGTTTTGTCACTTTGACAGTTTTGAAGAATGCCTTGAAAGAAAATATATTTTCATTATTGTTATTATTATAATTATTAAAGAAATGTAGTTTCCAATCAGCAGCTACATATATGGATGTGTTTTTAATGGATGCACTTAGCTAATCACTGATCTTGTTGTTGTTAACTGCTTCTTTTGCTCCTTTTAGTGTTGTTCTAAATTATGATTAACTAAGACTGGGTAACATAACCAAAATATTATCATGATCAAAATGTCAATCAGTTGATACCAATAATTATCACAGTAAATATCAAATAGATCTGAGTGAATGCTGAAAAACTCAAGACAAATAAAATAAACCTTGAAGACCAAGACCAAAAAGCACCACTGATCTTCATGGAAAATGATCATGACATCATGTAAAAGTGAGTGAAAAAGTAAGAAGGCTTATTAACACCCTCTGCTGGTGGCACAACACTTTGCCCTTACTGCTTACTGACACCCCAACCCACCCAGGGATTCATTTTGAGGCTTTAACTTATTTAACTAATTGAGAGAGAGTGATGTAATCTTCTAATATCTATTGACATTTCAAGCAGACTTTAACTAATTGGCATTGGTAATCATTTATTTTATTATATATTACTAGATTTATGGTAGTTTTTATTCTATTCTGTTTTGCTTTTATACATTTAATTAATATTTTATCATATTTTCATGCTGCAAAAACAGACACCTGGGTATCTATATTTCATTCCCTCATGTCTATTAATTGAATAATAATAAAGCTGAGTCGGACATAACTGACATCACAAAGTAAGAGACAAGTCAGACCCAAGTTTCCTGTGACATTCACTGCCTCACTGTATTTACCATTGCAGCGTAGGATATGAGAGGCCATCTGTGTGAATTGTTGTCGGAGGAACGATAAGTTGGTCTGAACGATGTCCACACCCTCTCTTACTGTCACGGTGGCCTGAACACACATGAACACAAATCAGTTATGTCTGATGAAAACAAACAACATATTAAATGGACTGCGGTGATGGGTCAGTGTGTTGTTCGTACAAAGCTCTCTGCTATGTAGTCTTCCAGGCCATTGATCAGGTCTTCTGCTGCCGTCTGTGGAGGGAAAAGGAGTCATGATGAGGACAGGTCTAATCAGAAACTGATCACACTTCCACCCCAGAGCAAAAACACATCCCACAGTTGACCACAAACACATTCTTACAGCTATGTTTTCATCAGTCGGTTCACGGCCCTGCAGGTAGTGCTCTGTGAAGAAGCCTGTGAGCTGGGGTTGGATGCGGCTCAGTGGCTGCGCATTCCCATGAAGCAACAGCACCATGTCCACCATGGAGAAGCTCTGGCACACTAGGGACAGCAGGTCGCCAAAGAACCCTGTTTACAAAGGTTTTCAGACAAACAAAAACTGAATAATATGTTGAATAACTTTGAGGTTCATGGAGTTTTAATTTCAATGTTTGATGCTAATTCAGTCTAAGAATATGTGTAACACATAACACATTTCATACACAGGGCAATTCACAGTGCTTTACAAAAATAGAAAAATACACGTTAAAAACACACAATTACAGTTAAAACAGCATCAATAAAACATAAATATCAATCAATTACCACTTGTACCACTTCCTAAACCTCATAGATTAATTGCCAAAGTCATTTTTTTCCATTGACATAGCCAATGATGCAAAATGATGCAGCAGTAAAGTTGGCCAAAAATAAACAGGGCTATTATGCTATGAGACTAACAACTTGATTTCTTAAAGTTATTTAATTTTACCTTATTAACAGAGGTTCACATCTTCATATACAATTGTTTTAATTTTTTCTAAATGTTTTACATGTTAGACAAAAATTAACAATGGTTTTCTAAGTTAAATCTGATGTCACATGTTCCTTTATTTCTGCCTTTTTAAAAATGTGCTATAAATCCAATTTAGACTTTTCTGGTTATGCCTGAAAAATGTAATACATTTTTAGCTAAGACTAGTCAATTAATCAAAATGAAAAATAAACTATTGCTAACTAAAGTTTTCCAAAGCACCACAGCAGACATTTTCTGCCCTCATCTTAACTGAACATATGTTGGGTTGCTGTTGCATTCAGACTCACCAACAGCGTCTCCAGACCCAGGGGTGAACAGGTTACTGGTCTGAGACAGCCTCTGGATGAACTGGGCGATGCTCTCTCCATTGCCCTGCTGGGCTCCCAGAGAGCTCATCATAGTTGACAGCACTCCTTGTACAATGCCAGTGAACAGCTCCGGGCTCAGTGAGTCTCCTGCACCGCTGCTGGCCTGAGGCGGGGCTGGGCCACTGGCTGGAGGGGGGACTGGGTTTCCAGGGCCACTGGGAGGTGGCTTGATAGAATGAAGTTGCAACAATAAGTCAAAAACACATAGTACAGAAAAATATAAAACTGTATCTGCATGATAACCCATAAGACTTATCTGTTGCATTTATAGCTATTTTGTCATTATTTTTTACATACTTCTTCAAGCTACTGCTAAATATTGTAATAACATACAGTGTTCATCAAGTCTTTACACAATTTAATATATGTATTACAAAAAGCAAATGAATAGACAAATCTGTGGAAATTATTACAAAATATAACATAGATATTGATGGGGTTTCTTTTGCCTCATTGAATCCACCTCTATATGGACACCATTGTCCATATGAGACATGATGTTCCCATATCTGTGTTCAATACGTAATATTTTTAACATAACCCCATAGAAATAAATCCAGAGCAATGATATCTGCTGAATGAGGTGACCGGGGAATTGGACCATCCCTTCAAATCCACCAGTCTGCAAATGTTTGATTTAGGAATCATACCAACATACAGTCTCCAATGTGGTGGTGCACTATCTAACTTGAAAATGATGGTTGGTTGAAGGTTGTCCAGTCTAAAATTCAAACATTTGCAGCAATTTATCTCTTGTTGAAAGAAAATGGACGGATGATAGGACTTAAAAAGTTTGATCACTACCGAGTATATAGAACAAATCTGATTAACATATCTTATCAATTGCTTTTGTAATAAATGTTTTAAATTGAAAAGAGACTTTGTGGACACCCTTTACAACAGATTTTCCACAAATATATGGGAAAAAGTAGTTTAGTACAGTCCGGTAGAGCACAGTTTTAAGTCGGAAAAACAATGAGAGCAAAGTACTAAAGCCCTGGATTGTGATGCACTCACTGTGATGTCTGACATGCCCTGGAAGAAAGTGGGAACTCCTGGTAAGGTCACAGTAATAGAAGGTGCTGGTCCTGGCGCAGCTGCTCCTCCTAATAGAGAGCCCAGGAGCTGAGCCAGGTTCCCCTCAGTGGACCCGTCTGCTGACTGACCCACGGAAGCAGTGCTAGTGGTGTGGGTGGACGTCTGCCCAGAGGTGTTAGCAGAAGCAGCAGGAGGGGTCATGGTGGTGGATGAAGAAGAGGTAGAGAAGAAGGGCTGAGGGTTGACGGAAGACGACATAGGATCACCTGCAGATGGCCAAGACACAGCACTGAATACAGTGAACAACCAAAAACTAAACACATAAAGGAGCATTCCACTGATTTTACACTTGATTATTAATTTAAAAAGGTTATAAAAACAACGTATTTTTTCTTTCACCTTGTATAGGAAAATGGCCCTCAAACTATCAGTGATGTAATCGGGGTTTCCTCAGGATTTATTTAAAAGATGTGGTCAAATGACAACTAGAAAAGCACTCAGAGAGCACAGACTCTGTCAAGACAGATCAGCCCCCACTCACCCTGTCACCCGAAAAACACATACACATGTGAACACCACCCATCTTGCTATCAAACAGACAAACAAACATAAACACAGGCAAAAAAAACACAACTTCACTGTTCCTTGGCGGAGTAAATATGGATAAGTCAGATGTACACTTTCTGAATAACAGGGAGTTCAGATTTACCTGAATATTTGTATGAAGTGATGAAAATTAATGTAGGCAATCATTCATCATAATTTAATGTCAGTCACAGTAGAGAAATTTTGAGATGTTTATGGCTTTAAAAAGCCTGGAAAAATCTGAAAACTGAGCTCAGTATATTCACCTCAGACTTGATCATGAGTCAATAGCCTTGTTTCATATGCAATCTATGTTATTACATTACATTACATTGAATTTGGCAGATGCTTTTATCCAAACTGACTTACGATAGAGGACATAATCTATCGGTTGTAGCACTAGCAGTTCGACAAGGTCGATAGGAAATGTACAGAACAATAAGTGAAAATGATATCTGGGGTTTGTAAGTTGTTGGGTTTTTTTTGTCATGTTCTATGTTTTTTGGCCATAGTGCCATCATAAAGTGACAGGGTGTGACCATAAATGGCTATGGGACCCTTTCTGACTATTTTTCCAAAAGTTGGCACCTTTTGCAGACTTAGCCTGAGAGAATTACCAACAATTTCTAGTACCATGATATGCCACGTAGATTTATCCATAAAGCCAAGAAGCTGACACAATGGCCATATTCCATTCCAGTCCACTTACACCACTTCAAGCCATTAGATACTCACACTCAACAGCTGGCACCAGTCTGAAAGGGTTTAGGGTGGACACTGAGTTTGGGCTTCTGGAATAATGTGATCAGAGTTCATTTGAAAACACCACTAATTATTAGAAACCACCTCGGTTACTGACCCGACTGTCCTGGCATCAGCAGCTGTCCAACCAGACCACTGATCATCTGTGTGAGCGAAGATGGAGCTAGAGGTGTACCCTGTACATGGAAGGCGCAAAACCAGTCAATTATATCAGGGTACACTTCACTGTCATGTATTATTTTACTGAACACAACTTCCACAGTGTTACCTGTCCAGGCTGCTGGCTTACTGTAGGAACTGTGGCTCTCAGGTTGATGGTGGTCCCTCTGGCTCCTGCAGGCTGAGGGATGCGAGGGGAGAAGGAAGGTCTGGTGATGACCACCCTGGCCTGAGAAGGGTGAGGGGGCTGAGGGGGAGGGGTTCCATCAGTGCTGACTGTAGATACAGGACCTGGCACCATGTGTGGAGGCTGGCCCGCTGAGGCGGCAGCAGCCATTGCAGCAGCTTGGTGTGAGATCTGGTGGACAATTGCCTGCATGAACTCAGGTGGGAGTCCTGGGAAATGGACAGGTGTGACTCCTGGACACAGAGACACACAAGTGCTTACAAACAGTTTTGACTGTGGTTCAAAGGAAACATTATTCCGTTTCTGGGTTTATAATAGGTATACCGTGATAAGGTGTGGTAAGGTGTGGTGTGGTGTGGTGTGGTGTGATGTGATGTGGTAAGGTGTGGTGAGGTGAGGTAAGGTGAGGTGTGGTGTGGTGAGGTGAGGTAAGGTGAGGTGTGGTGTGGTGAGGTGAGGTGAGGTAAGACCAGGCCCTGACATGCACTGTCCCGTTTCCATTTACAGAAGTCAGACCTTTTGCTTTGCCTATTTTGTTTTGCCGCCTTCTGCTAGGTACATGGTTTAAATGCAGACTACTTTTGTTTCGTTTTAGTTGTGCTCACCATGCTTGGTCTTAATCTGTGATTCTGTAAATATGAATTATCTTCTTCTTTGGCAGTGGAGACAAAGGAAAACCTATGTCATATTAAACTCAGGTTCCCTTAGACCGGGTGGATCAGTGTGATAGGTAGCTTTTAAAAATAATCTAGGTTATTTATTAGTTTGTATTTCAGATTCAGTCATAACATTCCTACACTACATTTTATTTGAGAAAGTGGTGGCAATTTTAATAACAACAACCTCAGCAGCATTTACCAGGGTGTCCAGGATCTGCACTGTTTCGTTGACCTGGGACTTGAGGCCCCCCGGCTGAATCACCTGTTCAACACCACAAAACAGAAATCAGTCATTAGTGTTGCTTCACAGACAACATTACATTATATTTCAAATCTTTAGGACTGTTCAGGAAATAGCCTGAACTTAAGGCAGAAACACAACAAAAAGCAGTAGAGTTCCACATTTAGGGGTACATGGAGCCAAAAGAAATTCTGCCATCTGTTGGAATAAATGAATGTCCACTCAAGCAAAAATACTAAGTAAAGAGCTTCACCTTTTAAATATTGATAAAAGAATACTTTCCGTTTTTCATTGTGTCTAATGTTTATCCTGCGCTATGCTACAGTGCACAAATACAAGACAAAGTAAAATCTCACTTTACAGACAGTATTTAATCTAATAATGTGCCACTGCATGGTAAGATGTTACAACAGAAAGAAGGAGAAGTGGTTTTTATTAAAATCTTTGCTAGAATTTATAAAGGGAGTCTAGTCACTGCCTTGCTCTTGAAGTTTATGTTTCTATGTTTTACGTTGTTAAAGCACTCATACCATCGATGTTCATCTGCATCATGACCACGGGCTCCATGGTTTGGTGGGTGATCCTGATAACTCGTGGCCCCCCTTGTCCTTGCTGGTGACTGGTCCCGTTTGATTGAAGAGGTGGAGTCTGGCCAGGAGCCGGTTGTTCTGATTGGCCACTGGTCTGAGAGGGCTGGCGCTGTCCGTCCACAGCAGATCTGGCATTTGATGTCATGGTTACTGTTGTTCCCAGGTTTATCTGTATGAAAAGAATATGTTTACTGCACAGTCCAGTGAAAGATGAGTCACATAGTCTGATCTCATGTGAACAACACTGAAGATAATAATGCACATCTGATGTTATTAACAGCTTTAAGTCCAATTTGAAGTCAAAATATTAACTTTTTAGAAAAAATATCTATATACTGATACAAAAATGACTTTAATATTAATTACAACAAAATGTGGGCAAATACAATCTTCAGTCACAGGAGTTGTTCATTCGGTCTCCAAAGAACACACTTACGTTTGTTGCTTCTTCTTGAAAACAATTGAACTATAACTTCAAACATAAGGAGTTTGTGTTTTTAAAGTAATTTTATGTGACTCTGACGCATATATTTTCCTGAATCATTACATATTGATATGGATGATTTATTTTTTTATTTGTGTAATTCATCTGATATTATATGATTCAGTGCTTTTACAATTCATTTTATTATTACGTATCGATCTCTACATATACATAGATTATAGTTAGATGCATATATGGCTTGTCTGTAACCTTAATAACTGTGCCATTGTCTTGCCCAGTGACTGACCTCATTGAGTGTAGAAAACATGGCCTGTGGCTTTATCACAGTGACCTGGGTTTGATTACATATTACCCCTAGCCTTAATGTCTCTACACTATCGCTAATATCTGAAAAAAAAAACCCTGTTAGCCTTGACCAGGACACACTTGTAAAGGGCATTTGTAATCCTAATGATCCTTTTTCCTGATTAAATAAAGGTTAGAGGTACAGGCTATTGGGTTTAGGAGGATCTAATCTCTGCAGAATGAGCCATTTATACTTACAGAAGTAGGTCACCTTATTTCTCTACCTTATTTCTCTGAGAGAAGTTCCTTTTTTATATCAGATCATGTCCAGTAACAAAGTGTGTCATCTTTCATTATGTTTGAGTTTGGATTAGTTGTAACTACAAACACCCAAAACAAACAACACAAACAGTTAACATTTGCATTTTTTTCAGGAATTCTACACAGGTGAGGATGTGGCATCTGTATTTAGTTGGTTATAATCTGCAGCTTCATCGCTACTTGTCATTAAACATCAAACGTTGACTATTTTAATCAAAAGAAAAATTAAACAAAATAAAATGCCCAGTAGAAGTGTGTGGTGGTTGTTCTGCAGAGACCCTCACCTTTGCCTGTGTTTATTTTCCTTACTGTGTGTTTGCTGGTGTGAACCTTTCAGTAGTGACTTCAAACACCCATCCAATAACAGTCATGTACAGGGAACTCAGCAGAACTGCATGAGCTCAGCAGAACTGCATGAAAATATAATAACTCTGATGTTGTAGCTGTCTTCTTGTCTTTGTGTGCCACACAATGCTCAGAGGTGAATTGATATAGTGACCTTTAACGTCTCTAAGAGACAGGAGGCTTGGACTATGTTTAAACAGAGTGTGGGAGAAGGGTAGTGCAAACATGTGGACAAATTCATTCATGCTTTTGAACACCACTATGAACTCTCTGTGCTGTGCTTAAAGACTTTTATTAGTTCTGTCACCTCTATTCATTCGCTCTTTGACTTATTTAGCCACTGGTACCAGGGTAGAGAGTAAAAAACCAGCAAGAAATTATCAATAATAATAAAAAAAATAAATAAACTGAACTTTTGTATGAGGAAAATGGAGCAGGAAGTCAATGCACCATGAATCCAGAAACTCCAAGGTATAGCAAATAACATTAAGAATACACTAGCTAGTTAAAGATTAACATGTGTGAGAATGCACACAGATGTTTATTAATAGGCAGCAGCACCCATGAGCTATATTTAGGTTCTTGTAAAGCTCTAATAAATTGGGTAGTGACTGAATAACAGAAATGTACAGAGGTCCTCCAGTAAAACATGGAGATAGAAGTGCTTGTGAACCTACTGGAATGGGCATGTGTGGTAGACCAGCCTGGAGCAGGACAGGGTGGGTGTAGTGGGCCATGGGGCGAACCACGTAGAGGTGACGTGGAGGAGAGGTCGCTAGGTTACAGCGCAAATCACCAAGGACTACCAAAGTATTGCCGAGGAGACGGAGAGAATCTCCAACCAGATTAAGAATGCGCTGGTCCTCCTCTCTTTCTTCAATCTATGACAAACAAAATACAAAGAACAAAAATGTGATAAGTCATGACAGCATGAATCAGATTAACAATTTATAATATGTCATATAATCATTAGTAAAGTAAAGCCTCAATGTATAGTTTACATTCAGGGGGCGAAAACTTATTTACAACCATTCTCCCACAATAAAATAGAGATAAGATGCTACCCTTGTCAGCACCATTTATGTAAAAATAAAGTGTGGCATCCTAATGTATCAAATTGTAACCATATTTTCAGGGTAAAATATAATGTAAATATTCACAGGTTGCAGCTGAATATAAATGTAAAAATAGTGAATTTCTTTGGGATCAATTAAGTTTATCTGTATCTGTATGTATCCAGCCACTAATAAATGAATATTCAAAGTTTGCTCTTCATCAACGTCAACATGATTGTCTAGTACAACCCAAGCAAAACCTGCATCATTATAATCTGTAATACAAAAATAACCATACCAACTAAAATCATAATAATTATCACAATAATATTGCATGACTTAACAAATACAGCATATTTTTAATCCCACCCAATATTGGTTGGGAGAGATTATTGTAATCAGTGTGTGTGTCTGTTTGTCTGTCTGTCTGTGTGTATCCCCGCAGAGACATATCATGCTATAACTCAATGAATACTTGAGATATCATCATGAAATTACATGGGCATATACAGTACATATAGCAAATGCGCATCAGATGCAATGATCCATTTGAGTAAAGGTCCAAGGTCAAGGTCACATTTAGCAGAAAGGTCCAAATCATATTATTGGTTTTAATTCAAGAAGGGGTTGTCATAGAAACTTGAGATTGGCACAAAATACTTGTCATTCATTGTTTCAGAGTTACAAAATCCATCCTTATTTGCATTTAATGTGTTTGTTGGTCAAGCCATCAAAAATCTATTATTAGTCACCCATCGCTGATCCTCCATTTGTGATTTAAATATTTCAGCTGCTGAATAATCATAAACTGTTTATGGTTCATGGTGATCAGTAGCATTTAATGACCCAGTCAAGGTAAATTTCCATCATAGTCTAAGCTTGACACACACACACAAATAGACAGACACACACACAAGGTGATTACAATAATCTCTCGCAACCAATGTTGGGCGAGATTAATCACATTATCGGTTAAAGCTCAAGAACGGAGGGTCACAGTCCCAAACGATGGTACCAAACGATGCAAAATAAAGATTTCTACAATTCTCATAATTAGTGTTATCATCTATGACCAATAGTTTTTGAGATCTCTGGAGGTCAAAGGTGACATGTCGCAAAATTAACTTCTGTACAGTAACACTGTTTGTGTGTGTCAAGCATAGACATATCACGCTATAACTTAATCAATAATGGATATATTATCATAATACTACATGCACTGACACATATATACAGTAAATATAACAAAATTATCAGTATTGCAAAACGTCAAAGGTCAAGGTCACATTTCGCAGAAAGGTCAAAATCATATTGACTCTTATTCAAGAACGGGCTGTCATAGAAACTTGAGAGTGTCACAAAATAGGGGCAAGATTAGGCATTCTCTGAATGCTTGTTTTTCATAGTGTTCAGGACTATGGCCCAGTAAATTATTTTTTTAATGGCACGAAGTGAATTTCTGAGATACTAGCAAGCACCTAAATAGGCTTTTCAGGTCATACAGCATAAATTTCATCACTGGATGCAGCATGAGCAGTGTTTTTTTATTTTTATGAATGAAATATTAACAGTGATATAAAAGATTAATTTTATATTACATATGTGTTTATTTTACAGTCATTCAATTGCTCAATTTCTGAATCGTATTTATTATGTATTGAATGTACTGAATTATAAAAAGTAGAAACACAACTTTAGTTTAACTATTTTATTGTATTTACTTTTCAAATGTTTTTGTTTTAGAATTAAACTACACTGAGCGTGAATGCTGATAAGCTGAAAAGTCAAACTACAGATTTATGCTATAATGTCTAAGGTAATTTATTTTATGTTAAAAAGGGTACATTTCGAAATAAAAATTGTAATTGTAAATTTTTTAACAATAGCTGGAGATAGACATGCCATTGTTACATCTTTTCTTTGAGAAACCACATTGTCAGGTAAATTTTCCTGTGATGTCTTTGACATGCTGTTACAACTCCTCCTTACATTATTGTTGTAATCTGCTGAGGTGGCTGCACCAAGGATTGAATGAGTCCTCTCTATGAAGGGCCGGAGCCTCTCCTCCACCCTCCTGACCTCAGACAGAACCTCCACAAACTCTGCTGGACTCGGGTGGCTGAAAGTAAACAGAAGTCAGGATTACTAAGGATTTAAACACTATGTTGTGATGGAAGTCATTAGATTAAAAAAAAAAAAAAACAACAAAGACTATCCATTACTTTGGCCCAGTGTTGGGTGGTCCTTCAGTTTGGGTAGAAGTAGACGATGATGGAGCAGGGGCATCAGCTGTGTCCATAGGTTGTGATGCTGAAGCCCCTCTGGCTGAGGAGGAGGAAGATGATGATGGAGGCAGGGAAGAAGAAGAATGAGGTACCTCTGGCTCAGACTGGGAAGCGCTATCAGTGGAAACTCCCTAGGAAATACCAAACAGTCAAATGCATTATGTTAGGACATTACAGCTTAAATATTGATCAAGTTGATTAATTTACCAGTTTTTAACATGTTTTTTAAAGGAAATGACTCAAATTTGTCTGATTCAAGTTTCTTACATTTGGGGGAAAAAACAACTTAAAATCAGGCAACTCACATTTTCAGCTTCCTTTAAAGAAATTTTTAATAAATTAAGTGACATATTTGTAGCTCAATTCTTGCTGTTATTCCTATAAACAGACACTTCTACATTTCATCAGTTTTTCATATGATCTGTAACAATCTAGTAGTCCTACAGAGTCAAATGAAGCCCAGTAAACATGTCTAAAAAATTAACTATGGTCGCATCCATGTTTACATTACGTCATTTGTAGAGGAACACGAATAATTGAATAGTGATATCAGCCTGTGCAGCTACGCAACTAAAACAGCTGCAATTTAAAGGTCCTAAATATGAATGGTGACAATTTGGAGTCAGTGACACTTGCGCAAAAGCAATAATTTAAAAACTTTTGACAAATCCACTTCATGCCCATTTCTCACATACACTCAATAGTATCTCAAAATTTGTTATTGCCTTCAATTATTTATGCATATTGTGGACAGAGCAAAATTCATTTTCACTAGTGTATCAATTAACTGCATTTCTTATGGGCCCAATCTATGTTTGTAATAACAGTGTTTTATAGAGCAGCATTGCAAGTTTGCATATACAAAAATGAGAATGGTAAATGTTCAGTACTTCTATAATGCTTTTCCACACTTTTATGGTTCCCAAAACTCTTTACAAAGCCTCACAGTCAAGTGCGGACTCATACACCAGCAAGCAGCTGCTGCCATGCAAGACAGCCACCAGGTCCTAGTTGGAACAATTCAGAGTTCAGTGACTACGAACAGTTTGACATATGGACAGTCAGTGGCAGGATTTGAACCACAGACGCTTATGCCATTGGACAACCTGCCCTATCAAATGAACCACACCTGCCCAAGAAGAGGATTTTTCACAGTTTGAAGCAGTAAGTGCATTTTACCTCCAGCCTGTGAATCAGGGAGCGGGCATCTCTAAGCAGATTCTCAGCCAGCTGCAGCCTCATCCTGGGCTCACTCTGAACTGACTGGTCCAAGTTGATCTGCACATCCACTGATCCATTGCTCTATAAAGACAGAAATCTGTAAATGTACTGTAACAGAAGTGGCAGAGAAGGACAAAGAGGACCATGAAATAATAGCAGAAGTGAGTCTGTACCCCAGTGCCAGTGCTGACCCTTGCATTCCGTCCTGCTTCACCAACTCCAGCCATCATTTGCTGAACTGACATCTACAAAGCAAAGTCACAAAGCATTAAACGACTTTCTCATTAGGGAAAATGTGACTGTTCTTGCCATTCTAATGTACCTGTATCTGCTGAGGATCCATGATGTTAACAGGCAGGTTAAACGTCCCCAGCATCACATAACTGTTACCGTTGCGGTCATGTGGTGCACCCTGAGATGAGGTGGAGGAGTGGCTGGTGCTGCTTCCACTTTCTGCACCCCCTGTAGATACTCCTGCACCTCCAGAGCCAGACATGGTGGCCTGAGGAGGGGCACGCTCCACCAAATGTATTACTTTCCCGTCAACATCTAAGGGAGAAAGAAAGACATTGTTCAGATCTGGGATTATAGTGCACTATTTTGTAACATACAATCGGAACTGGGCACATTCAAGTATGTCACTTGAACTGACAACAGATCTTCCTTCCTGATCTATAAGCAAATAAATAAGTTAATCCTTATAAGCCTAATCAGTGTATAAGCTTTCATTTCCTAGTTAGAAATACTGTCTTAATAATGTATGTGTAAATATATATATATATATATATATATATATATATATATATATATATATATGTATGTGTGTGTGTAATTAATGTATGTACTGTATGGCATAACATTTTTCATCTGTCATAATTTTAAGAGAAAGGATGAACAATATAGTGAATTATGATTCACCAAGTTTCTGCTTTATGAACATTATGGAAAATATGAAAAATATCAATATCTTGGTTAGCACTTCATTTGGTTTGCTTTATCCTCACCCGCTTTATCTGTGGGCCTCTTTAAAAGTCTGTCCATGGTTTATATGTATAGAGATTTTTATATTAAATGCCTTCAGATGGAAGTCGACTTGATCAAGTTAAACATAAAAATACTCTTGTTCAAGAAAGATCCAAAAGATCTAAAATGAGTCCTTCCTTGTTAGTAGCGTTTTTAATTTCTACCATAACTCCAAAATTAAATAGATAAAAAAAAATTAAAAATTCAACACAGCCACTGTGGGTTTATTTAAAACTCCAATTAAAGGCAGAGGTAGTGGCAGCTGTCTGAAGCTTGCGAGGTATATTTTAACCTTAAAGTGAAAACAAGAAAATAATGTGACTGAGTAGATGTCACCAGTTTTTATGGATACTGATGTTTGACACTAGTAGAGTGACAATTCAATTATCCATTGAACGTTACGAGAACACCAGTACACTGCTCACTTCTCACAGATAGTCAGTGTTCTGACATCTGACAGCATACACTGTTTGTTTCACTCACTGTACTCAGTCAGCGTTCTGTCATCCTGCAGCACTCTGCCCTGGTAGATGAGTCTTTGCTTGTCTACTGGGATCTCCACGGAAGATGTTATGTGCTCCTTGAACTGCTTCACTGTCAGCTAGAAGGAAACACACAGTGCTTTGCTGTCAAACTAATGGTCTCCTGAGACGGGAGGAAAGACTTCATAAAAGCAGTATCTAAATGAGTGCATTACCTCTCCTCTCACTTTATAGGTCCTACTCTGGGAGTCCAGAGTCTTCACAGTGACTTCAATCATACCACATGACTCGGCCATAATTCTGATGATCTGAAATATTAGAAATTCATAATGACGACTTAATTACTAATTACTGGCTATCTTTATTGTGACAAGTGTGTAAAAACAAAAAAATACCCTGGAGCTAATTCATCAGACCACAAATCTTTATCTGACACATTTTACATAATAAGTAAATAGTGGTGCAGCACCTGGTTGCAGTTGCAGACAACTCCAGTATGTTGTTGTTGTTGTTATTAGCTTGTTAGCCAGCTAGCTAACGTTAGCTAATCCCAGTTACCGGGAGGCTAACACTGCTAACTAGCTAATCTCCCGCAGGGGGAGATCGTTGCCCAGGTCCAGCGGAAAACCAAACAGAGATATTTTTTGTCCGTGCAGACTGCTAAAGAGTATTACAACCTGGGCGTTTTTCCTGTCAAGTAAACTCTTTTTTTCGAGTGTGCGCAAAATCTGGTTGATCTGCTAGCCAATTTCCCAAAATAAAACAAGACGCTGAATGCAACGTCAAAGGACCCCTGTGACGTCATCAGTAGTGTGACTCGCGTGCCTGAGCGCTTTTGTGTTGTGTCAGTTGCATGTGTACAGTTCATTAAGTGCTCACACTAACATTTGACCAGAATACAATAACAAGTATTTAAATAAGAAAACAATCCACGATAATGTCAACATTTTAAGCAGTAGAAATAGCACGATACACATCTATGCAGAATTACCTTATAATGGTAAAGAAACTTAAATGGTAAGGGTTTTTTTAATGTTTTTTTTTTTCTTTACTCTTACATAGGTTGAATGATCATGTCCCCTGTTAAACTGCTTCTATTTGTGGGTTGTCGTGTCCTTCTAAGACACACCTCAATTTATGAGAATGAAGCAGGGTGTGAGTCTGTTTTCCAGGCTGCAGGCGACTCTTCTTAAGACGCTGAATCCGACGGTTTGACAAGTTCAGACACAAGTGAAGGTGTGGCAGGAGCTATGAAGAGGAGGTCCTCTGTACCCTGGTGTTACGGGGGAACTTAACGCAACTTCTCCTGGTGTCTTCCTTCATTTCTCAAAAGGCTGTGCAGTAGATGTCAGTAGGTAAATGACAGTGTGTTTAGGAGGGGGCAGGTCTGACAGAACCGACAACAAATCTGGAGACAGGAGGAGCAGGAGCGACACAGGTTGGCTTTCTTATACTCCTATCGACGTGCCATCGGTGTCTTTGGAGCTTAAACCTCGGATTTATACGCACGCATAAGAACCGGAGGAGTCCACAGACCCATTATGAAGAAAGTTTAATAATAACAAAGCTACCGGATTAACAGGTAATAATCATATCTGTTGGTCAACCTTAATGGGAAAAGCCCAACTGTTTAGACACTGTGTTAATCAAAGGTTTATGAGAACTGGATGTAATAAAGTTAAATGAGGACTATAACTCGTAAATGACGCAACAAGGGCATCTACAACCATTACTTTGATTTAAGAGTATGACTGCATGCCCAGAAACCTATTATAGTGGAAACAATAACAATTTTAATTTATTCTCCAGGGGAATAAAGAGATACAATGTGAGAAAGTGAATGAGTAATAATCAAAAAATAATGTTTACTGACTAGATTTGTCATTAAAATGAATCTTTATGCAAAAGAGAACAATAAGATAGGTTTGAACTAAAAATGTATGATCACCAATAGAAGTTCAATCAGTGTACTGTAGACAAAGACAGAATCTGATCTTAACCAAAAGATATGTAACAAAAATGAATTAGCAATTTTGAGGTCAAATAGTAAAATATATTTTTGTTTATATCTGTTTGAATATTTTTTCAAAAATAGTAGTGTAACTCACATACTCTCACAATTTTGTATCATTAGTAATTGTATTTGTTTTTATTAATAAAAAGTTAAATATATATCAGCTTATATTTCTTAAACCAGAAATCGGAATGAAAGTTGTAATGAGAATGAAGAGTTGTAATGAGAATGAAGAGCATTTGCTTCTTTCTGTGACCCATTTTTTCTGACCAATCAGTTTAATTATCCAACCCTCTCTGCTTTTGTTCAACAGGCATTGCTTCACTGCAGCTTGAACTCTTCTGCCTTTTTCTGTTTCATTTCTTACATTGATTTGTTAGTCTTATCTTTTTGCAGCATCTATTTTGCCTGCATTTATTTATTATTCACTGTGCAGCTAACATGCGTCGCTTCAGCTCTGAAGGAAACCTTCTGGACCTTGACTTTCTCCCATGGAGGAAAGTGCAGCTTAACAGTCCAGATAAGGACAAAAACAGAGATTCTGGTACCTACACTCAATACAGCTATGAAGATGAGTTGGATGGTAGGACAGCAAGCCTTCCTCCCGCTATCCAAGAGCCCAGACACTGTGCAGGTGAAGCAGAGAAGAATGAGCTAACTAAGCAGCACAGCATCAGTGTGGAGAATCTGAGCGACATGGGCAAGCTGGACACAAACCACCTAAGGGTGTGTGTCATTAATGAAGGGTGCAGGGCATACAGCGATGGCCAGCTGGCCCCAGCTGCACAGGGCAGCACAGAGAGCGTAGAGAGGGATGATCATTCTCCGTGTCCTTCATCTCCTTCATCTCCTTCAACCAACCCCTTCTCTCAGAAGTCCCAACATAGGCATCGAGCCAAGTTATCAGCGGCTAAATTGCACCTGAAGAGTCTGTTTGGTGGTCAGGTAGGGCACAAGCTACAATTTACTGCACATTACAAAACAATATTAAAAAATTACAGTCATCTTCAATTAATTCTATTCAGCTCAGATAGAATTTCCTAAAACCTTCTGTATCAGACCAAATTTCAGTGCCATTTAGATGGTAATTGCACCAAATCTTTAAAATAACTAGAAAATGGGAGGCATATAAAATTCACTTCCTAAGACCATGAGTTCTCTTTCAGGGACAGGACTTTCACAGTTTTATTGAAAAGAATCTCCACTGCAAAGGACAGACATCCCATAACAAATTTAAAAAATGCATCTGAAAGAAAATTGTTGCATTGTACTGTTTCCAAAAAAGGCAATTGTTTAATTT
This sequence comes from Siphamia tubifer, assembly GCA_020466265.1. Classification (NCBI taxonomy): domain Eukaryota; kingdom Metazoa; phylum Chordata; class Actinopteri; order Kurtiformes; family Apogonidae; genus Siphamia; species Siphamia tubifer. The sequence goes on along the minus strand of CM035793.1, from coordinate 20,860,517 downwards.
AAAAATATCAAAACTTGTACTTTCCTGGCTCTCAAGAGTTTAAATCATGCACCTGCCCATGCATGAGATACACTTATATAAGCAAAGGGTTTGGGGTTAATGGTTTAATGCATCATACACAGTTGTAACTCATGATTGAATGTAATAATAATTGTATATTTATAGAGGCAATCCCAAAATTAACACCAACAAGTACAAAATGTGGCTATATTTTCCCATATGTTTATCTGACTCAATTTGCAGGTAAATTATACCACTTCTGTCCTCTTCTATTTATTTATTTTTGTCAGGATTTATAAACTGTGCTCCATGAACCACTACACATTGAGTTTAGTGAATCCTGTCATTATATTTTTGGTATATGTCTATATTATTATGCAAAACCTTGAAAATGTGGTCATTCAGTATATTCAGGTTCAGCTGAACTAATTTTTTGGACAAATTCTGTTTCTGAACCAAGATCTGAATCAACTGATGCATCACACTGTACTCACAGGCTTGGACTGTAGGCACTAGGCATGATGGGTAATAATTTTACATGCCTCTCTTTCATCCTTATCATCAGACCACTTTACCTTTTTCCATTGATACACAGTCCAATCTTTATACTTGTATCAAACTAGTAGTTTGAGGAATGAGAACATATTCACTTTATCAGTTTAAACACACACACACACACACAGACACACACACACACACACACACACACACAAACGTGTTTCCAGCTGAAGCAATTATCCAATGGAAGGGTCTTACTCTTTGCTTGATCCAGCAATGTATATTCAAATGAAGTTTATTGAAAATGAAACTTCTTTTCTAATTGTCCTTTCTCTACATGTTATATAATATTCCCTTGAGTTTATATGAAAATTGTGTATGTTGTACTGGAAGCCAGATGTCAATTGACATCAGCTGACTACATGTTTAGGCTAACATTAATGCTGCACACTTTCGCAGCTGTAGAGGTGTAGAAAACTCAAGACCAAGAGTTAGGATTTTCTATGGAAATTCTGCCTGAAACATGATGCAGGAATCTGTGTACTGGGACTGAGACTGTTGTTAGATTAACCAGCTGACATCAACTAACAACCAGATAGAAGGCAGTAGCCTATTTACAGGGTGCTCGTGCAAGTCTTATACAGTAAGTCTTAAAAAGTATAGCATTTTGAAATACTGCTTTCCAAAAATCAGAAATTTCTTAATACATTCATGGAGAAAAATTTTAATTTTAGAATATGCTCAAAGGCACCTACACTTGTAAGATGAATAAAAATACAACACATATGACTTATTTAGTTTGTGTTTATTTCAAATAGGCAATGAATCAAAATAATACTACTATCCTGAGAAATAAAATATATAGCAAAACATTATCTTTCTCTCTCTCTGTCTCTGTCTCTCTCTCTCTCTCTCTCTCTCTCTCTCTCTCTCTCTATATATATATATATATATATATATATATATATATATATATATATATATATATATATATATATATATATATATATATATTCTTGGGTTGATGAATGATCAAGTGGTGGTTACAGTATTTTTTTGACATTTTTATTAACACATCTGTAGTGTTTTAGCCTCAGTTATTGTTTCCTGAACATTGTAAAAAGCTATCAAATTAAATCCACATGATGTTTTACAAAGGCATTTTATGTACTAAATATGAGTCATGTAGGTAACATACAGTCTTGATAGTCTGGATGACTGCCAAATGTAGTGTGTAATAAAAACATCTCCAACAGGATGGGGACATGCATAACCTTTTTCCATTATAAGTCATGTTAACATTTCCTTGTGTAGGCATACTCTTATCCTTTTATTTAAGAGCTCTCAGCTGCATTGGATTATACTAACATTAAAACCCCAGTGTGCAGCTTTTTCATTTTTATTTCAGGATGATGAAATTCAATTAACTCTATGCTTTCTGTTTCAGAGTCCTCATTCTTCAAACCCCAACCTGTCCAACCCTGAACCAAAAGACAGGTCAGCAGTATATTTGTTGTTATTCACTTACTGGTATTTGTTGCTGAAGTCTGAGTATAATGTAAATGTGTGTACATATCTGTTTAGTCTTTAATTATGAATAGGTTGCCTAAAACTGGAATTCATCTAAATCTGAAGACAAATAAAAGTCTTGAAAATTTGACTCAGAAGAAATATTTAATTGTTGTTTTATGCATGAAGATATCCTTGTTTTGAGTATTTGCTCTTGCTGATATCTACTACCTTTCCTTGTCCACAGTGCCAAAGAGAGGAGATCTCGACTCCTCTTTATGCGCCAGTGGAGTCAAGTTGGCCACAGTAAGAAGAGCAAGTTCATCCGAGAAGATCTTGAAAAATGGGCTGTGTCATTGAATGAGCTTCTATCCAGCCAGAGTGAGTTCTCCCCATGTTCAGATTTCTTAATTGTACAGGGTTTTCAGGGTACAAACATAACAGGAGTTATGTTTTCAGTCATATAACATAGCAATGTCTGATGTTTGCATTTAGTGCGGTCAGATATTTAAATCCTGTGGAATAAATATGGAAAATATTCTTTGTGAAACAAAAAGGTCAGGCATTTGCAGCTGTGAACACTTTATTTCCAAACATTTTTTTTTTCATGATTTCATGATCAAATTACATCATCTCATACAGATGTCCATAACAGAAAAAAAGAAATGAAGTGAAATATTCATAGTACAGTTTCTTTTTACAGAGCCTCTGGTGCCAGATTTGTGATGTTTCTACAAAGGCAGCTACATTAAACTGTAAATCATTGACATCTTGTGGTCATTGGGGTAGGGCATTTACATTAACTATACCCAGCATAGAAGATGTAGTAGCACACAAGTAAAACAGAAAGTATTTGCATTGTAGCTGTCAGTACCTGGTCATGTTTGCAAACTACTATGAACAGAAAGAAGTTAAAGTCTATTTGAAAAGTCATTGAGTTTTGCTACATTACACTAATGAGCAACATCACTGATATGTGATGGCTCCTAAATGTAGTAATTCTGTAATAATGACACATATTACATCAGCCATCCCATTATATCCACTGACAGACATGTTAATAATATTGATTATTTCCTTATAATGGCATTTTTCACTGGAATATACAGGATTAGACAACATTTGAATTTAAATTGAAGCTTATGTATTGTTGGAAGCAGCAAAATGATCAACATAAGAAACCAATTCACTTTGAGCAGGATCATATTGTAACGGTGATGAATGGGTCAGAGCATCTCTACAACTACAGGTGTTGCTGGGTGTTGATCATCTATGGGGGTTGTTGGACAAATAAACCTGATCCATGGAGGTCCACCTCTGTACTTCCTGGAGGTCAGTGATCTGCTAATAACATCTTGGTCCAGATACCACAGCGCACCCTCAGAGGTATGGTGGAGTCTAGGCTTAGGGTCAGAGCTGGTTTTGTGGAAAAAAGGGAAAATTAAACAACATTAGACAGGTAGACATAATGTTCTGCTCCCATAGATGCTCCATTGGTTGAGATCTGGTTGCTGTTCTACTTTACACTGGGAATCTGGAATGATTTGTTCATAACAATTTGAGCAACTTTGTAAAAGTTGCTCAGATCATATTTGTGACTATTTTGCTGCATCTAACACATCAACTACAGTAACTAAATGTACACTTGCTATCTAATATTCTTTCCATACATACTGTTCACTACAGTGAACAGCTATTCCACAGCTGTTCTCTTGTATATTCATATTATGCATCATCCAATACAGTGCAATTAATACCATTACTGTAACTTTGCTGTTGTTGATGAACAAAATAAACAATTCTCTTTTTTTGCATATTATCTCTATGAAGTAAGAACTAAAATAATAATTAGCATCAGTTAAAATGTGACAAAACATCAGATTAACTGAATTACTTGTTTTTTTTTATTCACTTTTCGATGATTGATTTCAAATACATGTTCCTTTGCTTCAAAAATTAAACACATTTTGTCCAACTGAGTGGACATTTTTTGTAATTCCAGGAAAAATAACTTAATATAAAAAAATTCAACCACATTGTGTTTTTCATGTCTAAAGAAGAATAAAAACACTCAGGAAAGAAATCTCAACTAAGGTTTTTATAATTCACACATGACAGAGATATACTGCAGCCACTGACAGGTCCCCTTGTAATGACATAATCACAATGATTACCACTTTCCCTGTCAGTGGCTGATCATTAAAGGGTTAGTAAGTTCAGTGAGTCATCTCATGTCAGCATTGTCACTGTTTAGTTGGCATAATCAGGGATCTGCGTGTGACTTTACTGAACAAGGTCACACCTGTAAGTTGGAATCTGTGTTTGGTTCAGGTCCAATTATGTTGGCTTTTACACTGCACGTTTGGAGTAAACTTACTATCATCCTTTTCATCCATTCTTTTTTCCTACATTTCCCTGTGAGTGATACTGATTGGATTAGAGCTGGTGTGTGTTACATGGTTTGGATCAACCTGAAAAGTTCGAAGATCCCAGAGGAGGAAAGTGCTAATGTGTTAACTTCCTTGGAGCTAACAGTTGCTAAGTAAAATCATTAGTGCTAACACGGCTGATGTAGTGTGCCCCAACAGTTAAATTACATTTTTGTAGACCAATATCACAAAGGACAGACAAAGGGCTTCATAATTTCTAGAATATATAATGCCATTCTGCCCTTTTACCATCTACTCGAATGAGCAAAAATATTCAAAAACCTTTTAACTGCAAAATGAATCTGTCAGTATAATAGCTTGATGGCTCATTTAGTTATGGAGTGAAGGATTTTCCAAAGGTTGTGGATAAAGTACAACAAAATGATCTTTGTTGGGTAACCTTTAGTCATAAAACCTACAGGATTTGTGGGATTTTAAGGAGCATTTGGGAGTTCTTCAAAATTACTGATGCAATGGGGAAGTACTTTGATGAACAGAATCTCAATTATGTTATTATTTGTTTTACTGACCCAAGTACCATAATTATATTGTGGTTATTTTTATAGATAGATAGATAGATAGATAGATAGATAGATAGATAGATAGATAGATAGATAGATAGATAGATAGATAGATAGATAGATAGATAGATAGATAGATAGATAGATACTTTATTGATCCCAAAGGAAATATAAGATGACATGACAGATAGTTACGTAACATTGCAACTGTCTTCCGAGGTTGTAAATGGGTGAACTTTACTAAAGCCTTTTGCCCATTCTTCACTCTGCTTCACACATATATTTGACACATTCTAATGCACTGACATCAAGATACAGTTTGTGAGTCATTTTAGCAGCTGTTTTCAGGGTGAAGTCCTGTTCTTGGTGTCATTGATACATATTTGAGGAAAAGTTGCACAATAGAGATTTTTGATTCCACAGAATTGTATAACATGAATTCTGAATTTAATAATTACAGTTTGTGTATAATGATGTAGATGGATGTAGATTTGGGGTGACTAAAAGAACATTCAGTTATTGTACACTGAAATGATGTATAGTCATGGAAAAGAATTATTAGACCATCAAAAGTCATCAAAAACAATCGTTATGTAATCCACTACTAACTCCTGTGTGCATCATGTGACTAAAACAACCAAAAAAAGAAAACATGGAATGAATAAGAACACTGTTTTTGTAGGTACAGTGACATAATAAACTTATTTTTGTTAGTATCATTATATTTGCCCAAACAAAGTTAAGTTGTACCAGGCATTAAAATGAACAAGAAATTAAAGAAAGCAAGGATGGTCTAATATTTTTTTTCTGTGACTACACATTTTTTTCAGTTTTTTTTTTTTTTTAACCAGGTGAAATCCTAATTGAGGTCATAAAACTGTATACAGACAAAACAACTTTCCCATTACATATGCAAAAAAGAAGATCCAAGATCAATGAATGACAAATTCAACAATGAATTTCATTGCAAGTTTAGAAGCAATTACATTGACCAAATGTACTGTTAGTCAATCCTTTAAAATAGGCTTAAATTCCCCAAAAGTCATGAGTTCTGACAGTTTCCAATCTTCTGTAAGTCATTCAATAAAGAAGAGGCAGTCTGTTGAAAAGTCATTTTACCCAGCTCTGCTCTGACTGATCCATGAACTGACGGCACAGACTGTATTACTTTTCATACATGTTCGTGCAAAGATGAAATGCTGCTCCTTCAGGCTGCTATGATGCCCCAATTCACTCCACACTCATCAGTTCCTCCTCAGTTAGTCTGCACCATGTTAAGATCTTTTCTTCTTTTAATATTAAGTCTTAATATTCACATTTTGTTGGATCATTTTTTTGTGTGATTTCCACATAGAACACCAGATTTACCTGGAAATCAGTGGTCTGGCAGTGGTACAATAAAAGAGACTGATCCGTTACTTCATCTTTGACACTGTATGCGTGTGTGTGCCAAGTGCTGTTGTCATAAAATGCAGAGGACTGTCAAAGTTCCTGAATCTGACTGATGTGAATGTGGGCAGTGTAATAACCTATGGCCACGAGGTCTATGGAAAAGTGAAGTGTACATTTGCAATGGGCCACAGTGTTTGGTCTAAAGCAAATACATGATACATTTAGTGAAATCTTCATACACTGACCTACCCACACAGACTGAGGTCATACATTTACACCCTGACATTTACTGTAACAGACTACTTCTGCCTCGAAGATACATTTGTGAAACTAAAAGTCAAATATGTCTCAAGTTCCTCTCTTTCATCTAAACCAACGTCACTGATTACACCAATGCACTTCCCCTGACCTAGCCGCCTCTATGAATAGAACAGATTGTAAACATGAAGAGTATTATAAATCAGTAGTAAAAATAGAGTGGAAAATCTTCTCTAACCACAGGATGTGTAATGTCATAAAATATGTGCTTATCTGTGCAGCGTTGCATGATTGGCATGCCTGTTCATCAACAAAGGTGGACTCCTGCGTCACTTCTGTGTTTTCACGCAATGTTTCTCTGATCTGGTGACATGATTTTACCCATGTACCTACTCTATGATGGTACAGAATGTCCTTTTTGACTTTTGTTATTCATTGATTATTATTTTTGAAGTTGCGCCGTTGTAATGATATTTCTGTGTGCGCTTTTTATACTGAACCTGCAGCTTTTGGCTTCAGTTCATTTCTGTCCAGTAAAAAAAAAACAAAAAACAAAAAACAGATATTGAAGGGCTACTCTGTTGCTGGACTTTTATCTCAGGTACTGTACATATTAGAGTAGTGTCTGTTTACAAATGAAATGGACAGATCACTTCAGACTGAAGTATCTCAGCAGGTATTGTAGGAGTTTCCATTTGTTTTTGGGAAGCTCAGGTACTGTCTGAGTTAAGGGTTTACCCATATGTGGAAGATATAAGTGAGTAGGTGTTGGGGGTCCTTTATTATTTTTCACAAAAATATTTATTCCACTTAATTTAGGTTTATTAATATTACCGTAGCTTTGCAGAGAAAGCTGGAAAACCTAGGGTAGCTTATCAATACAGTAGGTAGTATTTTAAAAGTTGAACTAACTTACTTCTCAAAGACATCGCCTGTTAGACCAGTTGCTATGTCTTTGAAAAATCATTTAGTTAATAATAATGATTGCCCTCTACTTTAATTTTATACTTATTTGGCTGAAGTGCTCCCCTGAAAATGTTTATAATGTTAGAAATAAGAGAGAATTCATGGAGTTTGGTTGTTTCTCCCATCATTTGAGGTTAAATTACTCTTTCAGTTATTCTTCTTCTTATTTATTTTTTTTTATACCGTGGTTGACTGGTTCATCTCTATCCATGTTTTAGTGTATGTCAGTACTGTGTTATGGCATCATTTCCAGGGTGTAACCTTCCTTTTTTCAATAGTCTGTTCCAGGATATGTCTCCTGTTCCAAAAATTAATTAATGATCGAATGACAGACATACATTTTAATTAATACCTTTGGTTATTACCTGACTTTTCAGTTCTGGGTCTATAGTTGTGTTCATAAGTTTACATACCCTAGCAGATTTATTTATTTTTTTATTTTTAGCCATTTTTCAGAGAATATGAATGATAATACAAAAACCTTTCTTCCACTCATGGCTCGTTTGGTGAAACCGTTTATCATCAAACAAATGTGTTTGTTCTTTTTAAATCATACTGACAACAGAAACTATCCAAATGACCCTGATCATAAGTTTACATACCCTAGTTCTTCATCCTCTGTATTGGCTCCTTTAACATCAGTGACAGATGTTAGTCTTTTGTGGTAGTTGTGGATCAGACACTTTATTTTCTCAGATGGTAAAGCTGTCCATTCTTCTTGGTAAAACACCTTCAGTTTATTTCAGATTTTAGGTTTTCTTGTATGAACTACATGTTTGACACCTTCACAAAGTGGCTCAATGATACTGAGGTCAGACTGAGATGGACACTCCTTCACCTTCCCTTTTTTCTGCTGTAGCCAATGACATTGGCCTTAAGTTTGAGGTCATTTTTATGTTACAACGTTCAAAACCGACACCCTGTGCATTGAGTCTGGGTATGTAAACTTCTGAGCACAACTGTACTTACCAGTGAAGTCAATGACATTCCCATCATCCTGAACTGTATTATACATTGTGTTTTGTGTAACTGAGTAGAAACTTTCGGAGACATGATTTATCTCTCTATTTGGTCCTTATTTAAAAGTGACCTAAACAGGTGCTGTGTGTTTGGATCATATTTTTACAATACATTTAGGGACATACATTCCTAACTGGCTAGAAAAAAAGGTTTCTGAGTTGGATTATGGAACGTGCAGGATCTACAGGGACCTATGAGCCATGATATTTTGGCTTCTCCTCCTTTGATGTATTTTTACTCTGTCTCACGCTGGTCCACTAATTTTAAAGTAATGTGATACTGAATCACTAGGGTGCTCTTTAGTCATCACCAACTTCCATACTCTCAACTATTATTGTCAAAGGGACATTATTATTAAAGCTTCACTGTGTAGTTAAACGTGTCCATCGTTTATCTTATGATACAACAACAACATAGCACTTATTCATAGGTGAAATGTGGCGAAAAAAGACGTGTTTTTCCGTTTGCTGATGTATTGCGTCTCAAAATATTGTCTTGGTTTTCAGGGCATGCGTTCATTCTGACGTAATAAACATAAACAGTCATATGAGTCTTCTATACAATTGCAATACAAATTTAAGGATGTCTGCGTATTATCGAGTCTTGTTAAATGTTATTAGACATCACAGTTTAATGTCTGTGGGTTGAAGTAGAACAGTTGGAAAAGGTTTTTTTTTTTTTTTTTCTAAGCCTGACAGATATAAACAAGAAAGCTATTAGCAGAATCAGATCAGTTGAGGTCATGACATGGGTTTAATATGGAAAACAGAACCTGTTCACAAACTGTCTGCTGACTGAGGGACTTGTGTTGGATCATCTTACATGCCCTTCACCGCTGTATAAAATTGGAATTTGACCAAAATAAATACAGATATAAATAACACTATGATAAATGACTTGAGGAATTTGGGGAAAGAAAATCTATAATGCAATGTAATATCTTTATTTTATAGCTGTAATCCCCATGGAAGGTGAAATTCTAGTATAAATCAGTCATTCCAAGCACGTTTGGTTTATGACCTCTTTAAAATGTTACAATCCTTGCCTCAACAGTTGCATACGTTTTATGTTCTTTATTTTAATATAGAAACATCTAAGAATGTTACGTCTTCTATCGGTGTGCCTCTTGGCCAGGCCTCCCTCAAAAAAGACATTCTTCTCAAGGGAGGTCTTAAATAAATAAAGTGTATATAGACTACCTCATTGGCGCAAAAGAAGAAGTAAATATTTTCTCAGGAAATGGTGGTGACTCAGACAGAGCTAAAAATAAAAAGAGTATTTGACTTATATTTGCTAAGTGACAAAAAAAAAAAAAAACCCAACTTATTTTTTAGAAATGGTTGCTCATGTGTTTATATCTGGCTTCAGTGAACTGGCTGCATGTCCAGGGTGTAACTCGCCTTCACCCAATGGTATCTGGGATAGGCTCCAGCACTACCATGATCCCCCAGAGAATTACACAGTTTGGAAAATTGAATGAATAAAAAATTGTTCAAGGTTTAAAGATTTAAACTCAAAACAAGCGTTTAATTAAAATGATTAGAAGGTATCTTTATTTTTCTGTTATAAAGAGGTATTTCATGAAGGGTTAACTGTTTATCACATTTAGTAATACTGTAGAAATAATAATAAGAATGAAAATGATGGAATTATTTGTTTTGTGTGGAATTCACTGTAAAACAATGGGTTAATGTGTAACATCTGCAACCATTGATGCATAGGCTGACCTGAAGTGAGCGGGTGCCTGCGGTCATCTGCAGTTGCGGGTCATTGAAAAATATTTTTTATGATATTCGGGTTGTGGTCATTTGTCGTTTGAGATAAACATTAAAATAACCTGGTAAATACACTTTATTGACTGAATTTCCGTGAAGGTTTTTCATTTCCTACAAACATCCAAACAAAAAAGTAAGGTTTTGGACACATTCACTGAGATTTTTAAAGATGATAAACGACTCCCAGTGTTTTCTTTACCGTGGAAACTGGGTTGAAATGTCTCTTTGGGTGTTACAGGTTGTCGTTTGAATGATGAAGCAGGACAAAAATAATAAGAAATCTTGACTAAGGTTCTCATAATTCATGCATGAAAGGGATAGTGTCTAATATATAGTATTTAACCTCCCCATCTGTCATATGATAATCAGCGGAAGATGTGTAACAAGTTGAAAACACAGTGGAGAAGAAGATGTGGAAGTCCTGGATCTTTCTTAGACCACATGTAGAATCTTCTTCAAGTTGTTGCTGACATTTCAAATGGACATGTTCAATGTTTTCTATTTTTCTTTACTGTTGTTTTAAGGAGCTTTATAAGGATTAAGAACTTAACCTAACATTTTTGAAACTTTAATGCAGGATACTTCTGTTACATGTCTTCCTTACATTTGTATTTGTAATAAAACATGTTGTAATTCACGTGTTGCTTTCTCTAGCACTACTGTCCTTAGCACTCTGTGATGTGGATCTCTTATCACTGCTATGTGAATCTCTCTGGTGCACTTCAGTTATAAAGTGTGGAACTGTGGCATGCTGTTTTGTCTGTTGTCTGTTGTCAGAAGCATTCCTTCCTCCCTCCAAACAAAACAATGTATGTTATGTTTGATTCTTTACATTAAAAACAAAGCCTCATCGTAACAAAGCTCACGTTGGAATGAAGGGTGTGTGCCAGGGTTTTACTGTCAGCCCACTTGACTGTGTAACTGGAAGTATTTGTATGCCATGCCCTTATTAGTTCTTCAGCATCGTTGTGTCAACGTGTGTGGGTGTCTTCTTGTAAAACGTGTCATGTGATGTTGCACAGTGACGTAATCCAAACTTCTCTTTCTCCTCCCAGCTGGGGTTTCTGTGTTTGGAGCCTTCCTGCGCTCTGAGTTTAGTGAAGAGAATCTGCAGTTCTATTTGGCCTGTGAACAATATAGACATTCGTCCAATAACTTCAGCCTGCAGAGGAGGGCCAAGGACATCTGCGCCACCTACATTCAACCAGGTGCCCCCCGGGAGGTACAAGCTTTTCCTCTACTATGTCACCCTGCATGCATGTAGTGTGAAAGTATGAACCGTTTGTGTAAAATGTGTTTGCACTTTAATCAAATGACCTCCAAACAATGCACCATTATGTGCTTTAGATTTGACCTATGTTTTTGGAAACTTGTGTAGGTAGTTGAAGTTGGCATCAGACCTTTACATCAGACAGTAACTGCCTTCATGTGCCCCCCCCCTTTTAATGGAACAAGAGGATAATTAAAATATATTATGTAAGCATTTGTCATGGAAAACTCTCCTCTTTAAGAAGGTCCTGGCAGAGATGGGCAGCACTGGTAGTTCCACTAAAACATAACACAACAATGGGGATGTTAGAAAATATTAAGAGGAAGAAGAAGGTAATCATAGTCCTTGTAAAAGATAATATCCAAAGATATTGTCCAAAGACAATAGTAGTTTAAAATAATACAGTAATATGAGCTATAAATTATATAAATAATGTAAAGAGATAATCATAATAAAGAATGGAAGATTTGCATGTGCGTATATTCTGTCCTGGGAACCTGTCGTGACATGATCTGTTCCACAAACTCAGTTTGTTCTGTGCATGTGCAAGAATAGTCCTTCTTCTTACCTGTATTTCTAAATGATTTATGGGATGAAGTAATTATGAAATAAAAAAAACATTTTAGTTTAGTTTGAACATGCAACAAAATAAAATACTACTTAATCTTATCATTGGTGTTGCTCGCATCTCTTAGGGCTTCAACCAAGAAATCCCTGGGGCCTCCACCCCACCTGCACGTGCTGCACAAAATAGTTTTTTGCACAATTTCTGGGACATTTGAGATGAATACTGAAAAAAAAAATACACAAGTTTAGTTCTCGAAGTCAGGTCCAGCAACTGTCCCTGAAAGCCCAGAACCATTAATAATTGCTGTTGTAAATAATAATGATAATAATACATTTTCTTTAGTCCAAAAGTGTACTGTAAATTAGTTGAATACAAATGTGACTAAATACGTAAAATAAATAAATAAATAAATTAAATATTCTATTTCACATTGAGTAATTAAAAAACAACTTCAAAGCACATTTTGCATAGAAATACTCTGCAAGTGACACAAGGAAGTACAACAATTCAAGTTTGTGGAGCACAGCATATCCATTATTTGTTGATATTAGGTCCTTGCATTGCTAAGCTAGCATGTTTTGTTTTTGCAAACAACTGTGATAACAGTTGTAGTATATTTTTGTTATGTATAGAGGACCAGGGTCTCTCTTTTTTTATCAGTTACATTCAATTATCTCTCATTAACTAAAATGCAAATAGCAGGTAATTATAACTAACTAGCTAACAACAGTGAGTTGAGTGATTTGTTTTATTATACAGTTTTATTTCATTGTTACAGAGAAAAATCTGTTTAATTAATATTATAATTCATAACATAAAGTAGTATTTTAACACCTTCATACAGGGAATCAGATTGTAAAACAGTGAGTTACACAGCAGTCATAATTTCTATGCATGTTCAGCGTATGAATGTTCTATATGACTGGAACAGCTCTGTACTAATCCAAATATTTGTTTGTTCCTGTGTTTGTTTGTGTTTGTTTGTTTCTGCATTCTGCTTAGCTGCGAATACTAATCAGAGTTAGTCCCTCTGGTCCTGCATTCATCTTTCCATCCCACCCATACAAACATCTTAAATGAGATGACATTATGCATGTTCTATAAAATCACTTTCCTTTCCTTTAGTGAAGTTTAACAAATGCACAAAATAATTGACTTTGCAAGTGGATTTATACGGGTTTACAATTGTCTCATGATCTCTGAAGTAAAGCTACTACAGAGTATTATTTTTATTGCAGTAACATCCATCCATTCATCTATGTATCCATATCTGAATCCAGGTAGAAGGACCAGTGGACCTTTACGGTAAAATGAGTAACATAATACAACACAAAATTAGCAGGAAGGAAGAGTATGAATATTACATCAACTCTCTTCATTTTATCTTATTCACAAAAACAAAAGGACTTCAAGGACTTTTGGGATAAATTTGTTGAGGTGTTAAGCTATGTTACTCTGACAGCTAACATGAAAATACTACACAAAACACAACAAACAACCTCTTATAAACTGTACAACCCTATCCTGCAGTGACTACAGGAGCACAAATATTTCTTCAAGAAAAGAAATATGGACCATTTTGTTTTGAGTGTAGGATGCAGATGGCTGAGCGGTTTCATATGGAAGTGTCATGTATATATACACATATATACATATATATATATATATATATATATATATATATATATATATATATATATATACACAATGTGTCATGTATATATATATATATATATATGTATATATATATATATACACAAATACTCTCCCTATCCTTTACCATCATTTACATTTGGCTAGTGTTTGTATAGTGTGATTAAAACACTCTGAGAGGAGTTCTACTGAAGTGTGATTAAGAAATGTTCTTGCCAAAGGATATTAAACCTTTTGCAACCTGATCATTTAGATGAGATGGATTACCATTTTTTGGCACAGGAAAGGATATTTATTTCCTACAATGTGGGAGAAAACGTGCCTTGTGGAAGATAACACTTAACATGGTTGCTAGCTGTTTATGATCACGCTTATGATTCACAACTTTTGAGAGATTTAAACCATTTAGCAGGCCTTCATATCTCCTGCTCTAATATCCTAATACTTTAAACTGATGATTAATCTTTCCAGTATTCTGTAGAAACAGTGGATACAGAATATAACTATTTCACTTGAATATTTTACAGTAAGACATTTTCCAATTTAGTTTGTTTTTTGACAATGCTTTTGTGAAAAGCCGTTGTCACTATTTGGAAGTAGCATACATGACTTTGAGACTGCGTCAGAGTAAACGCACAAGTTTATATAAAACTAGAAAATTACTCTGAGAGCACAGGCCTCTGCCAAGGTAGACGCCCCCCCTCTCCCTGAGATCACCACCATAATCTAATCATTTCCAGATCTCCCCAGTACCAACCCACCCTGTAAATTTCATCAAAATCCGACAATAACTTTTGAGTTATTTTGCTGACAGACAAACAAACTCTGGGAAAAACATGACCTCCTTGGCGGAGGTAATAGAACGACATCAGTGATTGTGGCTACACATCAGTGATCGTCCCTGTGGAGTTTAACAGGGTGCATTCAAAATAATTGTGTCTTCAACTAAGATTTCAGTCACATTATCACCATAATGTAACATTAGTAAAGGTGTTACAGAAATCGGTCATGGCAAATGTTGTATTTATATAAGTAGAGCACCTCACCTATTGTACAAAAATAGAATAGAATAGAATGAAGCAATTTCTCTTTTTTTTCAGATTTTTTTACCTGTTATACATGTCTCTTATACAACTGAGTAACATTTATAACTTCAGTGAACAAACTGTTGATAATAATAATGCATTATTACTTTACTGCTTATATAAACTTTTTAATTTTGTGTTTATCAGGGAAACTTTTTAACTAACATTAGAGGATCTCACCTATTGTTTTCTATAGTGTCCTTTTTTTAAAACATTTTATTCCTTCTAAAACAGATCTATTTTGTTATTTCTGTAGCTGTAATGACATCATCTCCTGGCAAAGCTTAGTCCCTTTGGTCAGTTACTTCCTTCTATTAGAATACTGAGTAAAGAGAGGAGAATACATACACAGTACTTTCAACCTTCCTAGTTGGTGGACGTATGGATGGACTTATCTCACAGCAATATAAGCTTTACAGCCTTTGATGGAGCAGTATAGATATAAAACCTGTGTTTTCTGTAATATTAGGTTAAAATAAAACGAAGATGGTTCTTAACATCAAGTTTCCTAAGTTCATCCTAAGTGTCAGGCAATAAAATACATGTCTTTAATGAGTCACCCACTCAGGTCAGACTGAACCAACTAGACAAACTCTTCCCCATTTGTAATTTACAACTTTATTTACTTCTGGACTGTGTTTAATAACAATTCTCTGAGGCTCACACCATTTACCAGTTTGAGGGTGATAAAACATATGACTTTTCCTTTTTTATGCTTCTCTGGATGCACATGTAAACTTCCGCAGTAAAACTACACACGCAGCATTTCACTGCATCACATTTGATTTTAATAGCAAGAGACTAACACTGGATTTAACTAAGTGAATAGTTCAGATCCTTCCATGGATAACTACTGCAGTGGTTAATGTTTCAGCTGTAGCAAGTTATTTAATCTAACACATGCAGTAGTTATTATCTAATTTCTAAAACATTGGGCATCACCAGAAATTATCAGGATGATCAGGAAGCATGACAATGAATTAACCTCCAAAAAGTCCAGACTCTTAATTTGGGATAATGTAGAATTGATTCAGTGGTCTGATTCTACATCATCAATAATCAAAAATTAATGCAACTACGGAAGGAAAAAACAATATGATGAACCTTATCTTGACACTACATATATATTATGTAGTGAAAAAGATGGAAAAATAAATGTCTCCTGTATTTAAAACCAAAGGTGGTGCAGTGAAATATTGCATGTGAAACTATTTCTTTTGGCTGAGCAGTGTATATTAGTGCATGATCAGTGTATTCTGTGTGTCTTGATAATGTGTGCTACTGGAGGAATGCAGGATCAGGAATATTACACATATGGTCACTATAGTATTAGTTTACCCTGGAGCAAATCAACAGCCCACCTGGTCTCACACTTTTATTTAGTTTTAGTTTTTTTAGTGAAGAAGTGTGATGTGTTGCACAACTGGCAGCTACTCATATATTTTACACAGTACTGTAATGCAATGTAATATAATGGCAAAAATCAGTTCTCATCTACTGAATAACTTGTGTGTGTGTGTGTGTGTGTGTGTGTGTGTGTGTGTGTGGTGGTGGGGGGTGTTCCCATTGAAATATAATCATTTTTTATTGGATGTCACTCATTTTACCATAATGAGTCTAATTAATGCATAGATAAAAGTAAGTGTTTGTAAAAATGTAGTGCTGCTCATTATGGTATTGGGCAGCTGTTGTTCCATCGATCTGTTGTGATGCCTTACATCAGTTTTCTGCTCATAGGTCAACCTGGACAGTAAGACCAGGGACCTGACCATCCAGCTGCTGCAGGCACCGTCTCACACGTCGCTGTCCCACGCACAAAAACGCATCTACTCTCTCCTGGACACAGACTGTTATCCCCGCTTCCTCCAGTCCAACATCTACCTCTCCTTACTCCGAGAGGCAGATGACTGAAGCCATGTGTCGATGACGTACAGCGACTCAGGAGGATGAATATTGGCTCAGAGGTTTACAGGACTTCCAAAACACTGGGAACTGTAAAGCTGGATGATTAGCTACTGTAGGAAATGTACATAAAAGACTGTCTGAAGCCAAAGTTGAGTCACATTGAACATTACCTGCAGGAATTAAGGGGGACATTTTATTCACTCTTTTAAATTTGGTATTATGTATATTCTTCAGTGAAACTAGCTTTGTCTGTCTGTTGATTGTACTTTAATAAATATATACATCTAACTCTTCCAAAAACCACACATGGCAGTGTTTACATTTTTCTTCTTGTCTTGTTCATAGAAAATAAATCATTAAATGAGGCTGATATAAGTGGTCAAGTTGAGTCAATGAGTGCTGTATACTGTTATTACAGTACGCAGGAAATGGTAGGCTATTGTCTGTTTGCTTTTTTCTATATTGTGACAGACAGCGTTCAGTATTGAGATCTGTTGTTACTAAATGATTTATGCTCTGTGTGTTCTATAATCTTTTCAAAATGCACAATATATCAAATTTGTTTCATAATACAAAGGAATTAAATGTAGCTTTTAATAACAATTATTTAGAAGAATTAGATTATTTCTTAATAAATACATACATATATATATATATATATATATATATATATATATATATATATATATATATATATATATATATATATATATATATATATATATATATATATATATCAAGTAAATACTGATTCATTTTTCTTTCATAAAGACTGTCTAATATTTGTTGTTAATAAGGGCTATATTTTTTTGAGAATTTCCTATTAAATTGAAGTGGGAAACTCATGTTAGCTTTCTGGCTAATGTTGGCTAACTATTATAACCATTATAACCAGCCACTGGTGATGACCAAAACGAATAACTTATGATTAACTAGCCCTACCAATCGATGTAAATAATTGGTGTACAATGATTCATCTTTTCATGGTCATCAGATAGGACTTCATTCAGAGGCTCAGTATTACCATGGAAACCATCATCTCCTACTACATGGATTCATCATTAAAACCCATGCAGTTGGATCAATGACAGTGAATGAAGACTCTTGATTTATGTTGGTTTAATACACGTTATTCTTTCTGTACCACCCCCCCCCTCTCTCTCTCTCTCAGCGCATAAGCACAGTCAGACCTAAACAAGATGTGGCTTCTGCAGGTAAGACAGTCATGGTGGGCTAACAAAACGAAAGAGAGTGTGTGTCTGTCACTCTCTTTTACTTCACCTTAAATAAAAAAAGACATCACGGCCATCTGAAGAGACATTCACTAGCTAACCTGAGTGAGCAGCAGCACAGACCACACGCTCCTTTTTTCCAAACATGATGTAGACAGTGTGGTGTTTGGCTTGGCTGCTGCCTTAAACATTTTGCACTTAATATAAAAAGTGAGGACCCGTGCCAGACAGTCGGGTTTTAGAGCCGTGGGTCCAGATAAAATGTGGACATATGTTTACCCTACTGATGTTGTCCAGTTAAATTTAACAGAAAACTCATTAGACTTTGTTTTGTCTGTGTTAAAATGTTGATGCTTGTGTCCTGTCAGTGGACATTGTTACGTTGCAGTGAATTTTCATACAAGTTGTTCATTGCTGGACAGATGTGTGTCCGTGTTTTTGGTTTGTTTTTTTTTTAGCCAGTGTCTGTGTTTTTCCTCAGCCAACAATATGATGATGTCATCACGACCCGTCTACTCGATTACGACTTTATTGACGGGTAAGTCGACTTGAAAAAAAAAAAAAAAGAAGTTATTAATGGCCTAACACACAATGTCATATTTCATAATACATTGTGATAAATCTCTTAAGAAATGTTCAATAGAGAAAAAAACTATTTTTGGAACTGCTGTAAGAAAAAGCAAGACTGGGCCTTTATGGTTTAAAACAAGACTAATGTATCCATTAACTTTGCATCATAATCTGATTATGTAGTTCTCACTTTGATGAGCAACTATAATCTAGAATGTGCTTTGTGACATCACTATGACTTTGACCTTTAACCTTTGGCCTTCACAATGTGTTCATCCTGGAGGTTAGATAAGCATTCGTGTAAATTTTTATGACATATGTCAAGCTGCTTCATATGACATTTTAGATGTAATAGCAACAAACAAGTACCTTGACTATTAGTCATGCCTGCCATATGAGAAGCAGACCACACCCAATAACTCAAAGGTTATTTGGGTGTCGCCTGTAATTCCACCACTAGATATCATTAAACATTACACAGTGAATGTTTTATGTTGGTGGTTGTAATACCAGTCTTTTCTTCTTCTACTGACTTTAAACTATACTACGCTAACCATGTTAAACTTTGTCCTTAATAAACAGACAAGAGAAAGATGCATCAAAAAACTTCACTCTTTTTTAATAAAAAGAAGAAAAAAAAAAAGCAGAATTCGACCACTGGACCCTTAATATGAAGATCCTTTTCACAGCTCATAGGTAAGTATAAATAGATGTTCAACTACACACAAACCCATAAATGGTATCAACTCCCTCTTTTGTAAATTTTGCCTTGCGTCTTCTCTAAACACGCATCCAGAAATGAACCAAAGCTCTATGTAACTGTTCCTTTAATCAGATTCTTACTGACGTCAAATGGCAGCTGTTGCTATTGGTATCCATGTGAATATGTAGAAAAAAAAAAAAAGCCGGCAGTTTTCTTTACCTTTGCTTTTCATGACCTCTGAAACTATGCGACAAATTTTTTTGTAATCATTAAACATCCTCCCTGTAAGCAGCTCATGTCCCTACGGTCTAATAAATCCAGCACTGTGAGTACTTCATGCTGAGTTCAAGGAAAAACAAGTTACGGAAGAATCAACTCTTTACTGTAAAGGTCAAAGTACAACAAGAGTTTCTTATGATGTGAAACCTGAGGAAACACAGTGACAGACAGGTGGAAGGACTTCATGGGAGTATGTTGAGTTCCTTTAAATCCTCTGCTACAATTATTCTTATGTTGAGCATGTGGAAAAATCACCTTGTAGCAAGCAGGGGTATTTACAGAAACAAAAAATAGGGTGGCACCTGGACATGATCTGAGCCATTTTAAACTGTTTGTGTAACTGATGTGTGTGTGTGTGTGTGTGTGTGTGTTAATTCTTCAGAGATCACAGTGGTAGTTATGTAGCTGATGTAAGTGTGTCTGTGGGGAATGACTGACCCACACAGAGGTTGCTGGGATACAAAGCTACTTGGTGGGAACATGCTGAATGTGTTGTGGACCAGAGCAAACACTCCAATTGCACTCATCTGGTTCCAGACATTAAGCAAGAAAAGGTTTGAGTCACTATGAGGTTTATCTTTTAGTGGTTTGTGAATGGCAAGTCCTTTCATCCTTCACTTTCTAAATGAATCTTGATCATACCTCGTAGTTATAATTACAAAGACGTTATCATTTATTTTAAAAATGCACTCATTCATTTTCTTATTGATGATTAAAATTTGAAATATGTACACTGCCTGGCCAGAAACATTGTCACTTATGCAATATTTAACTGCATCATCTTTAGTTTTGAAAGGAGGAGACTGTCACTATGACATCTTTTTTTTGCCACATGCTTCTTATGTAGAGTCACAATTAAGTTCATAATACTTTCTCCATATATAGTTGCATTAATTGTTTATTTTTTATTATGGAGAAGCTGTTTGTTGCAGTTAGAGTAAAATAAACAGCTTGGACAAAAAATTAACCACCTGGATTAAACTAATCAAATAGTTCAGATCCTACCTTGGGTAAGTACTAGAGGGGTTAATAATGTTTCAGGTGTTACATGTTATTTAACTAACTTCAGTGGTCTTGCGTATCTTTAATGTTAAAAAGCAGAGGTGTTATTACTGAAGTCAAATCCTGCTACCCCCCCCCCCCCCCCCCCCCACATTCTTCCATGTCAGGTCTGCCATCGAAATGTGGTTCATTAAAACTCATAATAAACTCATAATAAACTCATAATATCAAGGTGAGCCTCATATATATTTCTGAAGTCTCTCTTGGCAAAGCAAATTTGCTCTGCACCAAAAGGAAAGACTAACACTCTCTGCTGTTAAGGATGCTGGACAGGTTTAGAGAGAGAGAGAAAAAGTCCTGACATATATTAGTTCCAAAAATGTTCACTGAAACAGCCCATTTTGACGAGGACAACTCTTCATCCGGGTAGATAGGATCATTTGTGGAATGACCTATGTTAAATGAACAGGTTGGAATCAATACATGCAGGACATTGAGTTGATGAACCTGTGATTACTCATTACACTGTCAATAAAAATGCCAGGATTGATCAGGATCATCAGGTTTGTGACAATGGGTCAAGGAGAATGAGACAATGACACAATTTTTTAGCCTCCATTAAGTCTAGAATGTATGATGAAAATTTGATGTAAAGGTCTGATTCTCCCTCATCAAAAATTAATGCAACTTTGAATGTAAAAATATTATGACCCTTGGTGTGACACTACATAAGCTTTATGTGCCACAAAAACTGTTGCAGTGAATGTCTCTTATTAAAAACAAAGGTAAAGCAGTCAAATATTGTGTGTGTTTTTTTTTCGGACAAGCAGTGTATTTATTTATTTATTTATTTTGCATCATTATCCAGCTCCTTAAACATACAAAATAAATTAGAAAAGCACTCTGACAGCGCAAACCTCCACCAAGGCAGACTTCCCTCCTCCCAATGAAGAGAGGTCCATCAAAGGGGTTGTTTTTTTTTTTATGTTTGTCTGTCTCTCTGTCTGTCTGATAGTTAGCAAAATAACTCAAAAAGTGTTGGATGTGTCAGAAGGAACAAATGACTAGATTTTGGTGATGATCCAGAAGAGATACTGGATTCTGGATCACATTAACATTGAGGTAAATGGAGAATAATTTTCAAAGTGATCCAGATTCCAGGATCTCTTCTGGATCATCACCATGATCTAGTCATTTGTTCATTGTGAAACCCCCAACACGTCATGAAATTTTCATCAAGATCCGTCCGTAACTTTTTGAGTTATCTTGCTAACTAACTAACTAACTAACTAACTAACTGACTGACCAACCGACCGACCGACTGACAGACAGACAAAGCAGGTAATAAATACCCAACTGTATTCTGGGTCTTATCTCCCAGGTAGGTTTTTGAGACAAAGGAGACAATGACAAATGACAACTTACACCAAGGATTTCTTTGCAGACAGACGTCCCTGTAATGACTCCACCCCCTTTGCTTTCAGTCAGGTCACTTTGCTTATGTCTGGACTTCTCACCCTATGTGTGAACCCAGAATATATTCAAAAGAAATGTATTTGCGGTTGATTTTTCAGAACCTGTAAACAGAGGCTTCTGCTACCACATGTTCACTATTGAGTCAACACCAGTCTGTAAATACAAGAAATAACACCCAGCTCCTGCAAACAAAAAGAAAAAGGTCACCGGGTAACAAATGGCTGATGGTGGTGGGGAGAAAATTAATGGACCCAGGTTGAAGAATGTCCATGTGTTCAAACAGCATGGTGAAGATGTTTATGTTCACTGATAGTTGAGTCGAAAGCACATATTCACTGCCCAGTAAGTAGCAGAACTCCTCTGGACCACAGCCATGGACAGCAGTGTTTGGTCCAGAAGGTAAACACAGAAAAACTTGGCTTTAATGATTCTCAGGAATCTAATTTACTTTCACATCCTATTAACAATACACAAAACGTTGCAGTGTGCCACCTGCCCTCATGATCTTTAAGTCAAAAATACATTAATTCAGTGGAAATGGTTCTTTTTTCCTTGTTTGGGCCTGAGTCTGAGTCTCATTGTAAAAAAAAAAAAAAAAAAAAAAAAAAAAAAAAAAAAATATATATATATATATATATATATATATATATATATATATATTCTGAAGAATTAATCACAGTTTTAGGCACTGACTTCTAAAACCAATATTTTGAATCAGAGGTAATGAAGCATGTATGGAAATGGTGTCCCCACCAGAGGCTTCACATAAATGTACTAAATGTGGTACAGGCACATCTGTCCCATAGCATAGGCCAAACAGGATATCTGCCATTTTGGGTTGAAGACAAACATTTCCTAATTTTTTATAACTCTTCTTAGAGAATTATTTTAAAGACCATTGCAAATATGCACAAATAGTGATTTTTAAAAACAGAATAACAGCACAATGGTTGCAATGCAACTTTTATGATTTTGTTTTAGTTAAAGAATAGTGTCAACAATATTTCACATAGACATGAAGTTTGGAAAGCATCAGGACCCATAGCCAATAACCAGAGATGTATAAAGTACTGGATTAGAGGAGTGGAGTAGAAGTACAAGTACTACATCAAAAAAACTGACTTGAGTAAAAGTTGAAGTGTTCTTCAAGCATCATACTCAAGTGAAAGTACTAAAGTATCCAAAGAAAATTGTACTTAAGTATTGCAAGTAGAAGTATGTAAAAATTTTCTACTCAAGTAGTGAAAGTAAAAGTAGAAGTAAAATTACAAGTAGAAGTAATGAAAAAAAATACTACTTAAGTACTGAAAGTAAAAGTGTAGGCCTATACTAAATGAAAGCAGTCACAAGTTTTAACACATTTATATATTTAATATGAAAGGTACAACTTCAGCTGAGGCAGCAGTAGTACAAGGACATACCAGTTCACTTACAAGTGTTAATGAAAAAACTAAAACTTTCAAAGGCCAGAGTATTCTAAGAATATGACCAAGAGACAAACCTGGGCAAGTCAAGCCTAATGTTCAACCTTACAATAGAACAGCCCAGAAGCATCCTTCTCACAATGCCAAAGGGCTCTTCCATCGGCAGGTTGACCACTGCCTCCAGGTTAACTTACTCAGGTTTGTCTCTTAACCAAAAGGCTGATTAGAGTGTGCAGTTTTCCCTGATACCTTCTGATATCAGTAGCCTACACTGTTGTCTATGTGGCAGCATCAAGCTGTTTTTTTTCCACTGCAGGGGAGCACAGTGGTCATTGGCTAAATGCATCAAATCGTCCCACCCAAAACACTTCAGTAGATTTTTAATGTCTGTGGGAGTGAATGGGTCAGTAGGCACAGCTTGGACACTGGACTTCGGACATTGATTGGATGAACTGTTGGACAGAGTAGGTATTGTTCCAAAAGGCTGAACCAGTTTTGAATGACAGTGATGTTGAAACAGACCGGCACAGGAGCACGTTGGAGCTCAGTTCCATGTAGATATCAGTGGAAGACACAGGAGCAGATCTAGCCATTATGGTGCTCTATGGCAAAATATTAGCCTAGCCGCGCTAACCCTATTCATTACATGTATAGGACTAGTCATGCTTCATAGTCAGGGGAGGCGGGGCTAAAAGGTTGTCTTTCAAATCCTCTGTATGCAATAGGACGATACTACAACCAATCAGCGTAATCTTTAGGATGACTTAGAAGTTCACGAAGGAGTCCGTAGAAAGTTCCGAATGACTAAACAAAATGATTATGGAGCTTAACGACTGTTGTCGCATCTGTAAAAAGAATTTAAAAATTGTCGGCATTTTCTCACATTTTTCACTCATCTTTGATAAAAGGAAATCACCACCCGTTGTTGTTCTTCTATGATTCTTTCCAGTTGTTTGTCTCCGAATCGTTGCAGTGTTACACCCGCCCTTTGAATAGAATAGAATAGAATAGAATAGATGTTTATTGCCATTTGTGCAGGACACATAGGAATTCTTCTGCGGTCACTCCCAGAATCAAATAAAAATAAGAACACAAGACAAACATAGCACTATATAAAAACAGCTAAAAGATAATAAATACAATAATAAATAATGATAAATACAACCACCTAAATGAAAATCCACTGTAAAGATAAAGGGGTAGACATTTCCACAGTAGAACATGCACACACACACAACATATTTCACTTGTCCTCTTATTGCCTATTGGCCAACAGTCTAATTATGGCAGGGAAGAAGCTGGTAAAAAAATCCTGTTGTGTGTGTAATGATGCTGTTTGCCCTCCTGTGTCTGAGGTTGTATTTGCTGCATTTGTGTTTGAACAGGAGTTGAGCTGGATGTTGTGGGTCTGTACTGATTCTCTGAGCTTTCTTGTGGCAGCGTTGTGTATTTGGTATTCAGAGATGGGAGGTCAATGCCTAGGATTTTTTTCTGCAGTGTGTATGACTCTCTGTAGAGCCTTCCTCTCTCTCTGTGTTGTGTGTTCATACCATACAGTTACCCCAAATGTTCAAACACACTCCACCAGTCCCCTGTAGACCTGGGTGAGAGGGCCACAGTGCAGACCTGCTTTCCTGAACAGCCTTATGAAATAAAGCCTCTGCTGGGCTTTCTTCACTGTAGCTATAGTGTTTAAAGTTCAGCTCAGGTCTGATGTGACCTGTAAACCCAGGAATTTGTGACTCCATACTTCACCGTGATTTGTCAGCCAGTTTCAGGGAATTCTAGCCAAAAGTTAAATCGAGCGTAACTAGACTACTACTGTAGCACATTAGCTGTGCTGCGTCTAGGTGGGTTTAGCGCAGTTAGGCTAGCAAAATATAGACATGGGCCCTCATTATGTAAACAAACGTATAAGTCTATAACAAAACCTCTTTACTGCTACTGGATCTAATATAAGTGGGCCCAATTACTATTACCTATGTAAAAACTATTGATATTCCAGGACCAGTGTATAATCTACCATCAAGTGAAGCATGCACTTACACTCACCTGCCTAATCGACACCACTTTGAATATTATAGTAGTTCTGCCACAACCGTCCAATATACTGTATCTGCACAGACTCCATCTCAGCAGAGTCTTCTGGGACCAGAGGAGCTGCATTAGTTGTATCATCTTGCACATTAGAATAAGTTGTCAAACAATGACTGGAAAAGGAATTATTGGTGTCTATGACATCTGACAAACAGCATTTCCTTATACATGTGCTATAAATAAATCATTAAATAATTCATTAAATTATTTATTTATGGTACAAAAACATATGAAGATGTAATTAATTAATTAATATTAATTATTATTAATATTAATATTCTTTAATTTAAAGATTTGTTTAAATAAAGTAGATGTTTTTTTTTCTGAAACGAGAGAATAATCCTGTATGCTTATTATTTACAAAATGATCTCTGCACCACACGCCAACATGGTTCATTTCTTTTATTTGTAAGAAGTAAGACACAGATAAACACATAATCAACCAAAATATAATTCAATCTATACTTTAAGCCATGAGATGGTGATAAGGTTTTTGTTTAAGCACATCACACAAATATTTGATGGAATTTAAAAATTGCAGAATGAGGTCTGAGTAAAATGTAAAAGCTATGTGCTGTGTGCAAAGGTGGGAAATAAATAAGTACAAGTACTTTGTTACTGTACTTAAGTCCCTTTTTTTAATGTATCTATAGTTCAGTATTTATTTTTCTGGAAACTTTTTACTTTTACTCCCTAAATGTTTTTCATAAATATCTGTACTTTATACTCTTTATATTCTCAGAATAGACTTGTTACTTTTTCACACTAAACGCATGTAACACTATGAAAAATAAGTTACCTCAGAGGGAAAATCAGCGGACCAGACACAGACAGAACACAAAAACCTGGGTGTAGATCAGCCAGAGTCCGTGGTGGTGAATGAAATGTCCAGGGTATGGTGACAAGGGAGTGTCTGGGTTATGGAGGTGACAAACTGAATGGTCCCACACCAGCA
Source organism: Siphamia tubifer (assembly GCA_020466265.1). NCBI lineage: Eukaryota > Metazoa > Chordata > Actinopteri > Kurtiformes > Apogonidae > Siphamia > Siphamia tubifer. The sequence goes on along the minus strand of CM035793.1, from coordinate 20,833,930 downwards.
ACTGCAAGCCTCACCGATTATATAGTTGCAGATCAGCAACGGCACGCAGCTGCGCGGTGAGTGCCAGGTGAATCTGGAGTGGATCTGGGGCAAAGGTTGAGACAGGTGGTGACTCTTATCTCATATTTATGATTTTTTTTAATTTAACAAAAATGTCGATGATGACTTTTGACCTCAATTGTGACTTTTTTCCCTAATTTTCCCTAAATTTCCTGCCCATACCCACAAAAATGAGTACTGTGATCTGATCAAAGACACTATGTACACAGTAACTCAGTTTTAAAGGCTTTATTTTACAATTTTTCCTGGTTAAGTAAGTATTATTTCATGCATTGCAAAAATAAAGTTTTATTTATTTATTTTTTTTTTACTTTATTACAATTGAGAAGTTGTACTTTTTTACTTTTCAATCAGTACTTGTACTTTTACCAGATAATTTTTTTCCACAGAAGTTGCTGTACTTCTACTTAAGTATAGAATGTGAGTACTTTTAGCACCTCTGGCTGGATGCAATTAACCTGCTATTGACATTTTGTGTGAAGTGCCATGGTAGTTCCTCTCTTGGTGTGGATCAGAAGGAATCATTTTTGTCCCATGAGCTTTGGGTTAAGTGTCCATTTGTGGTTAGTCCTCCACAGACCACTGACAGGAAATACCGTACTGAAAACATCAACATACAGAGATGTTTCACTTCAGTCTTTTCTGGTGGAGCTTCACCTACGTAGTTCCTGTAATGATGTAGCTCTTTGACAACTTCTACAGGCTAAAACTCTTATATCTCTTGTGTTTTTTAGTGTTTGCATCAGTAAAAAAAACAATTACTTGTTTTCCCATGTGTCTTTTGATAATACTTTGATAATACGTTTGACAAAATCAGGGTTTTCTCTAGAGATTTATAGAATCTTCTCAGTTTTTTGCAGACTGACCTGGGTTATCCAATTCATTTTAGTTCAGCCGCCATATACCATCCAATTTGATAACAAGTGGGTCAGACCACTAATATAATAATCTATACATAATTTATTTGACTGTTAATATCTGTGGAGTGATTTTTGCACTTGGCAAATTCAACCCACAAACTGGAATAGATCCTATGGTGTGTTAGTATTGGAACCTGACTTTTAAGTGAGACAACACATTATGTTTTTTTTTTTAACTTAAAATTTATTATATTTCACATCCATCAACCGTTATTATTATGAAATCAGTGTACAAAAAACATGAAAAGTTAAAGCTGCTCAAACATAAACAGAAAGCAAAAGAAGCATAATAAAGAAATGATTAAATATGGGAGAAGTGGTTTAATTATTTTTACATTCATTTTGTTTGGATGGATGGATAGATAGATTTTAAAAGAAAGAAATTAAAAGTGTATTTTTTTTTGTTTTAATTTATTTTATTTGGTATTATTTTTATTTGATCTTAAATAATTAAGCTAAACTGTTACATTTACCCATGTTCTGTATACCTGAAGAAAGTATAGTGTTTTCATATTTTGTTATCATACAGTATACAGTATTTCTTTCCTTTTTTAGAGGTACATAGGAATTATTATATAAGCAGTCTAAAAGTATAAAAAAATATAAAAGCAGTGTAAAAACAAAAGTCATTAGCACTGTGACTTGTAATGAATATAAAAAAAATAAATAAATCCACAATTTGCACTTAAAGGATTTTGCACATGAGAACACTGCACAGTCTTGAAATGTACTAAAAATACTTTTGACTTTGAGAATTTCACAATGTTATGGAAGCTTGGGTGCTGTGCCTCAGCCTTCTAATGGAAGAGAAAACTCAGAGTATATCGATCTCTCTTTGTTTGAGTCAAATGATCAATGTAACAACCACAGGCTCCTGTTCCAACCAATCTGTCAAACTACAACACTGCAACCATTCCTTTAAAGGAAGAGGCTGCAGTACCCACCAGAAGATACCCAGCTGAGGTCTGTGTTACAGAGGCAGAGAAGACAGATTTTATAATGTTAATTAATGAGCTAATAAGAGCATGAATATGAGAAAAAGAGGAAGACACAGAGAGAAAAAATGTTTTAGAGAGCACTGATTGAATAGTCAGAGTGGAGTGTGAAGGCTGCCTCTTTATGCTCAAAACAATAAGCAACCGGAGTGAAGAATTTAGCATCCTTCTGCCAAACTGAACAAACCTGACACTTTCACTGGCCTTGTAAAGACTGCAAGGTAGAAAAAAACAGAATTCAGCACACAATACTGAACATTCTCTTAGAAGCTAGTTTATAGAATTTGACACATATCTGGAGTACAGAAGTCAAAGAGACAAGGATTTTCCTTTGTCACATGATGGTGGAGGGAAAAAAAATAATCATCAAAAGGATTAAGATCCTACTTATATGTTCCAGTTGAATAACCTCCTGAAATACAATAAAAGTTTTTTGTATATGTATATATATATATATATATATATATATATATATATATATATATATATATATATATATATATATATATATATATATATATATATATATATATATATATATATATATATGTATGTATATATGGCTTGATAGATATATAAGGGATGATAGAGTCACATTTTTTACAATAAAAAAAACACTGTCCACTGAGAAAGAAATTTCATATAAATAAATAAATAAATAATGACTATATATATATATATATATATATATATATATATATATATATATATATATATATATATATATATATATATATATATATATATATCATACATACATACATCAATCAGAGCCACAACTGAAGCCGCAGAAAAAGCCACAAGGTGGCTATGGATTAAGAGGGCAGAACCGTGGGCAAACAAACACTGCTGGGACACAGACTGGGGTCTGATCAGCCCTGGTCGGGTCGCCTGGGTAAGGGTGTATGATGCTTGAAGACCCGAAACACCCAAAGAACCCAGGTAACATCACTGATGATGTGTCCCAGCGTATCGCCGAGATGTATCTAATGACGATATATATATATATATATATATATAATATATATAGTAATTTTTTATTTATTTATTTATATGGAATTTCTTTCTCTATGGACAGTGTTTTTTTTTTATTGTAAAGAAAGGGCAAAAATACATTGCTGGGTCTCAGGATGATAAAAATGTGGAATCTGATCAGCATCTGAAAGGACACTAAAAAGTATTGCCTCAGAATCATTATGTTAATCTGAATGAATATTTTTTGTGATAAATTTTTTGTTCACATAAATAATGAGCATCAACATTTATACAATCCCTCTTGTATTATATTCACATTTACAGGGACATCATGAACAAGCATATTGATGTTTTTTAAAAAAAAATAATAATTTCCCTCCTTTATCACATATAATGTGTGAGCATCAGGAAGGAATCCCCACCCACCCCCTCCCCACGGTTTGCTGAGAGAAAGAATCCCACATAAATGTCATGACCTCCGCTCCAGTGACCTTTCCCCCAGTCATTTCCACACTCACCTGGTCCCGCACTGTGCAGCTGCAAGCCGTTCCTCATCTGTGGCTATAAAAGCAGTAAGGCTTACAGTTGCCAGTGCAGGACCATTCAGTAGTGTCACCTCCATAACCCGGACAGCTTCTGCCATCTCCTCAATCACCATAACCCGGACATTCATCATCACCACGGACTCTGGTCGTTTGTTCCCAGGTTTTGTCTGTCTTGTCTTCATGTTTCTTAGTTTTGTTATTAAATTATTTTTCCCTTCAGTACTGTGCATTTGAGTCCTGCTTCACCTCACCCCGATCCTTGACAGAATGGTCCCGCCAACCATCAGGACTCCGCCAGTGCTGAAGGGACCCGTTTTTGTTCTAGTTTTCCCCGGTCTGTTCTGTCTAAAGTCTGTCCAGTCTTGCGTTCTGTCCCTGTCTGTGTCTCTGCCCAGCGTTCTGTGTCTCTGCCCAGCGTTCTGTGTCTCTACCCAGCGTTCTGTGTCTCTGCCCAGCGTTCTGTGTCTCTGCCCTGCGTTCTGTGTCTCTGCCCAGCGTTCTGTGTCTCTGCCCAGCGTTCTGTGTCTCTGCCCCAGCGTTCTGTGTATCTGCCCCAGCGTTCTGTGTATCTGCCCCAGCGTTCTGTGTATCTGCCCCAGCGTTCTGTGTATCTGCCCCAGCGTTCTGTGTATCTGCCCCAGAGTTCTGTGTATCTGGCTTAGCGTTCTGTGTTTCTGGCTTAGCGTTCCGAGTTTCTGGCTAGGTCTATCTTTTGGTCTGTTTTAGTCCGTCGTTGGTCTTTTCTGTCCCCTGTCCCTGCCTGTTGCCCGTTGCTGGCTTCTGTCCCCTGTCCCTGCCTGTTGCCCATTTATGGCTGCCTGTTGCTTTTCTCCCCCTCAGATTTCCCCTCTCTTCCTTACCCCGGACCTTTTTGCCAGGTTTCGCCCCGGACCTTTTTGCCGGGTTTCGCCCCGGACCTTTTTGCCATGTTGGCCGGGTCTCGCCCCGGACCTGTTCCCTTGTTGCCCCTGTGTCGGCCCGGTCGTTTTGTCCTGTCTATGGGGTCGACAGTGACCGGACAGTTCATTAACTCACCTGTAGTTGCTGCCACTCTACGCCAAAATTTCTGCACCTCTTCACATTCCCACACCATCTGTAGGAAGGTCCCAGTTTGCTCTAGTTTACAGAAAGTGCAGTGAGGATTTGGAATGGCCATAGTAGTGTACCTTTTCTGAGGGGTCCAGTATGTCCTATGACAAATATTAAAGTGGATATGTTGGTGATTTGGGGTTTTTAGAGCTATGGAGAATGTTTTCCAATTAACCACATCGTTTGCAATGTTCAAATCTTGTTCCCATTCTTGAGTTATTGGAAGTTTCCCTGTAGTTACCTCCATTATTTTCTAATAAACCATAGATGACACCCTCCTCATAGGAAGCTCAAAAAACATTTCCAGATGGGATGTGTATCTAATGTACTTCCCCATGATATATCCTGACTTTTCAAAGGTGTTTGTAGACACCGGTACATGTAAAATGATGTTTTAGGGATAACAAAACTGGTTTTTAGTTCTTCAAAGTGACTCTAAATGAATTTAAAGTTTGGTTAATGATATGAATTCCTACTACAATAAAATACTTACTGAAACTAAACAACATACATGTGTTTACCGTACACAATGGCTGGTAATATTTATTATTACATTTCACCCTCAGTTGTACTTTGTGTTAAGCACTAATAAGACACAGTTAGCACAGCACTAAGTATACCAGATTAAGTTGACAGTACTACTTTGCTATGACTCACAAAACCAGTGTGGTCTGTTTTAAATACCATCCAAACACCCTGACATGTATGTGCACTTACCCCTTTGTCCTCAGCTGACATGACAGGAACCTCATTAAACAAACATATCCAAAATACATTCTTTAAATCATTTATTTCTATTTAGTACAATATAAAAATGCTAGAGGGTGTATATATATATATATATATATATATATATATATATATATATATATATACATATATATATAGAAAATGTGTCATTAAAAAAAGATTGTCAATAAGTGTGAACTGTGAACAGGTCATGAGCATTTCATGAGTTAAGACGGACTCTGTTCTGACAGATGGGTTGAAACTTTAAATTCATACATATTTTATTTAAATCAATTTAAATCAACTCTTGGATGTTTTTCTGAATTTGGTGCACTTTGTGTCCCACAGGTTTACCTCAAAGATGTTCATATAAATTAAACCACTAAATACATTCTAAAACATGAAATGAAAATATCCATGTGTCTTTGCATTAAAACACATGAACATATTTTAAGTATTATATTTTCCTGAGGTGTAGAGGTAAGTCAAATGAACATGTCCCCAACTGACTAAAGTTACTTTTTTTTATTGAGTATGAAACAAAAAAAAATAGTCAGTAACCACAATGTTTATGCTAATACAAAGTAATATAAAATAATAAAATATATACAACATTCCTGTCCTAATACTCCAGTAACTGGTCTCCACACTTCACAGACTGTCATTAGAAGAAGAGGGAATGAAACATATGAAAACTATTTCCTAACTTTATGGAAACATTTCGCTGCCATCTTTTCATCCACACTTTCTCAGTCAATAGATTCATCAATTATCTGAACTATTTCATCCTCCAGAGGGGTCACAGGGCTGTTGGAGCCTATCCCATCTACTAATTCACTCTTCACATTTACATTTTAGACCAATGGACTTAACGGTACATATCTGTGGATGGTGGAAGGAAGCCAGAGAACGAACACAGACATGAAAATAACATGCAAACCCACCACACAAAGACCCCATGCAAGGACGTCCTTGCTTTGATGTGTATTTATATTCTACTATGAATAAAATATTAGTTTATAAGACTTGCCTTTTTTTAAATGAACATTTTATACAATATCACAATGTTTTTGAAAGGGGGGGGGGGGGGCAGAATTTAAGATTTTTATGCCTTTTTTCAGCTAAATTAATGTAAATATAGTAACTTTTCTCTCACTTCTAGCGAGTAGTTTGGTGAAGTTAAATGTTGTCAGTTAAATGTGTTTGCTCTTTTTAAATCATACTGACAACACAAACTATCCATACATACATACATACATACATACATACCCTAGTTCTTCATCCTCTATATTGGCCCCTTTAACATCAGTGACACATATTTTATAGTGCTTTTTTAACCATTCTGTCAAGGATAAAAACTCCCTTGGGAGAATTGTACAGGTGTGTTAAAAAATAGCAGGGGCGAAATATTAGCATCTTAGATGAGATTTTTAATATCCATACTGCAAAATGTATTCCAAACCCCCTCTGACCGAGGAATATAGGCCACTCCCTTCGGGCCTCCGCCGAAGTATTCCCCCAGATACCAGGAATACATATAAATTGTCCTTTGTGCCTCTCTTAATATGGGCGTTAAACGCCACAGAGAACCTTGTCCCTCATCCTGCTACTTATTGCTACTGTACACTGATGATATGAATTATCCTGTGTTTATTCTAAGTTATTTGTGTGTATGTGTGTGTGTCTCTCTCTCTCTCTCTCTCTCTCTCACACACACACACACACACGCACACACACACACACACACACACACAAAATCAGGGAGTTCACCCTGTTCTCCAGGCAGGGCTGGACTGCAATGCAATTATAGCAGCACATGTAAAACAAACACATTTATTATGACAAACATTGGACAAAAATAAAACATTCCATGGGGGGTACCATGAGGAACTTATTTTCCTATTTCTGTCTGTCTGTATCTATCATCTTATTATTATTTTACACTCAATAACTGCACACTTGTATGCTGTTGCTCTCATTGTGTTTTATGCTTTTATGTCTATGTCCACAAAAGTGATTGTGAAGTGTTACAAAACACCCGTCAGGGACAAAACAAATAAAACTAAAGTGAAGTAGTTGTAGATCAGACACTTTATTTTCTCAGATAGTTAACCTATCCATTCTTCTTGACAAAACACCTTCAATTTCTTTCAGATTTTGGGTTTTCTTACATGAACTGCATATTTGACACCTCCCCAAAGTGGCTCAATGGTCAGACTGAGATGGACACTCCTTCACCTTCACCTTTTTTCTGCCAATGACAGGTCAACTTGGCCTTATGTTTACGGTCATTGTCATGTTGGAGCATCCAAGACCATCCCAGTCAGGGTATGTAAACTTATGAGCAGAGCACAACTATACATGAGAGGTGTTCCTTGTCTTCTGAATTCATCATCCATTATTTTAATGGATGTCAATATTTAACAATATTTAACACTACCAACAAATATTAGGCTAATGCTAACACTGTGTGAAACTGTAAAGAAGCTGCAAACATGTCTGACAACGCCCAGGTGCATCCAACACAACATGAGTATCACACAAAAACAAAACTACTTCCTTTGCCTTTTATCAGTATTTACAAGCTGTTACTAAATCTTTGATCACTTAATAGCAGTGACCAAATCATTTGTTTGTTCTGACATTGTGCAGCATTATTCTTCCAAAACAAAGGGAAGCAGATTTAGTGTAGATACATAAGGTCACTGGATACAGATGTCATGTCTTAAGATGCCTGAGTGCTGTGACACCGGGATCATGTTATCACATCCACACAGAAAGGAAAATAAATGAAGGAGATTGGGAAAAAAAAAATCCAATAATTCTTAGTGGGTGAAAACTCAGAAGAGGAATCAGTGGTTGTGAAACGTTAATATTTCACACAGAGTATTCGCATGTTGAGATTATTTTGAGTATGTGTCTAAACCACTGCATCTGGGTCTAATTGTACAGGCTTTTAGTGAAGTCAGGATGTGGGAAATGCACTGCCTATCGCCATGATCAAGGAAACTAACCACAAAACAGGAAAGTCTTTAGCTCATTCCATTCAAGGCAAACACATTAACTATCTGAAAATGATACAAGTTCTTGTATGTGTCCTAAACTTAATACATCTGTAAGAGGTGCCAAAATGTAGCATTCAAGGTCAAACTTTTGCATAAAATTATAATATTTTGCACTTTATTAAAGACCAAAGCATTGTATGTGATTGTTTTACCATTTATGTATTCTTTTTAGGATCACATATGAATATCACATATCACATATGAAGAAGTTATTTATTTACTTTTTTTTGTTTTTTTTTTGTTTAGTTTGAATATGTTATGGCAGTTTTTCTTGTGACCTTCTTACCTTTTTTATACTGTATTTCATCTTTTATCTTCTAAGCTACAAAACCAAGACCTGGGTCATTATATTTTGATCCATTTATATACCATTGATTGACTGACAGTAAAACTGAATCTGAGTCTGATATCTTAATGCAGTTATATGACTACTTTTGTGGAGTTTTGACTACTGTGAGTCATAGTAATTATAGTATTTATTTCGTTTTTCAGAAAATCAACTATAACCACAGGCTATTTCACTATCTACAATGTCAGAGAAAAGATGAATGTCACATTTTCTAGCATTTGTGATTAGTCTACTTGGTTAAAAGAAAGTCCTTACCCAGTTTCAGTTAAAAACATGTAACCTGTACATACAATACAAAATATGAACACACTGATGTAAGATATTTTTAAAAAATATCACAATATCATTTTAGATTTCAGTAAAGATCATCACAACAAATTTGGTTATACAACACTTTCAAAATGTTTAATTTTTTGTATTTAATTTTCCTCAACGGTTATTATTATTATTATTATTATTATTATTGTAATATCCTAAATCTAAAATTCTGAAATATTAATCATATTCTGACACTAAATAATTATTTGCACAAATGACAATTTTCTTCAACAACAAAAACCTACTGTACAAGCGTAATAAATTTGATTGATTTGACATTTATTGTGGTCATTATTAACAACAACTACACTATAAACCCAAATGTTCAGAAAAATTAAATATATTAAGTTGTGAATACTCAAAGTTTCAGAAATAGCACTAGTACCTCAAATGTATTTAGTTGCTTCCAACTAATATTTTTTTATTAAGGGGAACTATTGTGGATATAAGTGAACATAACTTAACAACATAGATGAGGTACAACTGAGTGGAATTAAGTCATTAAATGCTGAGAATGATATTGTACTGTTATTTCAATTGTTTCAAATTAGGATGATTGAAAAAAATAAACTTAACACGCTAATTTTATTCAGGGGTGGCTGTGGTTCAGTTGGTAGAGCAGGTCGTCCAATGACTGAAGGGTCAGAGGTTCATGTCCTGGCTCTGTCTGTTCACATGTCCAAGGACAAAGACATTGAATCCTGACTTTAGTCTCCCAGTAGGACTGACAGAACCTTAGAATATGAAGTTAATAAATAATGTTTTAATTTAAGTATACTTTAATAAGCATCTAAGTTGTAAGTTTAAGTTTCACCAACTTATAATAATTGAGGCAATCGATTGCCTTACATTTTTTTAGTTCTGCTAACTTATTTGGGTTTACAGTGTGGTGATATTTTACATTAGTAGGAATGGGAACTACCCGCTGTAACTGTGGTATGTGAGTATTGTTGCCGTTGTAGAATATATAGAAATTAATGTGCAACCTGGATTTTGTGATTACTATGTGTTGTAAGTTTCAACTGAATGAACACATTTGAAAAAAGTAAAGAACATCTTCTGTATTTCTATGACCTTATCACAAAGAGATTATCAGGTGGCTCAGTTTTCAGAAAGAAAAGAAAAGAAGGGGGAGTGTTGTCCACCTCATGGAAATACACACTTAATCTCCAATAGCAAACTAGATGAACCAGTTCACAGTGCTAATCTTATCTAGGAAAGATGTACTTTCCTTGAATTTCACTCACCGTCTTACTGTGGCTGCCTCTGTACTTGCTTTTCTGGTTCTCTACTTCTATTTCTAGTTCCAAATTAAATGTCAAAACGTACGTTGGTGTTGTCGTTAGTCATGTGATACGACAGGGTGGTGGTTTATCTGTGCCGTGTTCAACATTGATAAACGAATGAGGCAGGGGTTATTTGAGGACACACACACACACACACACACACACATATATATATATATTATATATAATTAAAAAAATATTCTGTAATATCTTTTTTTAATCAGCTGGTGTTGACTTTGTTCTTAGAATATTGTGTTGACACCCACAGAAAATGAGCTTTTCAATCAAATATGGTTCATCTAAATATAAGTGAACAAACTGGAGCAATCACAGTGAAAGTCACATGAGACATGACATTTCCATTGTTATACGTGAGCAGTTGTAATTTTATTCTTCTCCCTGCGGAAAAACTGATGTTGAAAAGGTCTAATTTGTCAAAGGTGTAACTCCGCTGAAAATCACTTTTCTACATTCCTTTTGGAATCTGATGGGTCACCCCGAGTTACTGACACATGCTGCCTTTGAAAGTGGTTTGTCACCTCCACTGGCTGCATACCACATTCACAGAAAACAACAAGAGGAACGAGGGATGCAGAAAAAGCTGGTCCATCTGATGTCACATGGGGTTAAGCCCGTCCCCGATTGCAGCGAATCTGAAGTAGCATTAGCATTAGCATCTACAAGAGAAGACAGCGCCACAGTATTCTGCTGCACAAACTGGAAAAAAATGGTGAATCAAACTGGTTCATGTGCTCTCTGTTCCCTGCACGTTTTCAGAACAAGCAACAGCACGGAACCGAGCAGTTATAGATGCTGTAGAGCAGGGGTGTCAAACTGCGGCCCTCGAGGGCCAGTGTTCTGCATGTTTTAGATGTTTCCCTCTTCCATTACACCTGGAGGCCATTGCATCATTATCAGTCTGATGAGGAGCTGATTATTAACTCTTTAAGTGTCAGCACTGATGCATTCTGAATGGATGATTTAGTTTAAATATTCAGAAAAATTAAACCATTTTCCTTTTCAGTTTTGTGCATGGACAAGGTGCCAAAAAGCAAGATTTTTAAAAATGTTTTTATTTAAACATTTTTTAAAGACAAAATTCAAATTGCTGGCACCAGATTTCAATACTAGTTTTCTTCTTTCGTAATTTTGTTCCCCTAAATTTTCCACATTATTTGTCATTTTGTAAATATTTCTTAGTTTTTGTTGCTCATTTTGTTTATTTTTCTACATTTTGTTTATTTTTTATTTTAGTATTTTTCTTTGATTTTCTGCCATTTGTGTCTTACTTTGCTCATGTTACCAATTATTTTGTTAGTTCTCAGGAGTTAAAGGGTTAAACTGAATCACCTGGAAGAAGGAAACCTCTAAAACATGCAGGACACCGGCCCTTGAGGACTGGAGTTTGACACCTGTGCTGTAAAGAGAGCCATGAGGTGGTCCTGGCTAAAGAGAGAAGCTCCATGGTCACCTGCTGCTGGGATACAGGCCAGGACTTAATCACCCCAGTTAGCTCGCCTGGGCCTGGGTGTATAATGTTTAAACAGATCTGAAACACCTCCTGACCATAGGGAACATCACGTATTACGTTTACATGCACTTACAGAAATGTTAATTATTGCCTTATTTTGACTGAAATCAAACTTTTCAATGCCATGTAAACACCATAGTCAGAGTATAATCAAACTGAACTGGAGTTTGAGAAGTCGGAGTAACCAAGTCAGATAATGCGATTTTAATAACATTTTTATGTGCATGTAAACACTACCCCAACCTTGACTCAATTAAGACTGGCCTGGACACGCCCCCTTCAGGAAGTGACCAGAGACACAGCATGACAACATGCTTGTTACTGTAATAAATTAGAGTGAACACTACATACAAAATATATTGAGCTGCTGCATCGTTGTCATCCGTATCTTCTCTCTGTGTTATTGTCCTTCTACTACGACTGCTTCAAATCTACTGCTTTTGTTTAATTATTTTTCTTCTTCTATGGTGCTTCCCGGAAGCAAGCTCAAGCAAAAGGTTAGACACCTAATGTCTGGACCTAACGTACTTCACTTAATAATTAAAATTTGTCCGGTGCATGTAAACTTGGATTTCAGGGAAACTCCAGTTAAGTCCATAATCGGAGTAAGGCAATAATTTGAATTTCTAAGTGCATGTAAGCGTACTGACTGATGATGCATCCCAGAACATGCACAGGATGTATTCTAGAAGTCATTGTCTCTCTCAACTCACCACATATTTGTTATTAGTAACTTTTTATTTTTATTTATATGAATTACATTTCAGATGACCCCATTTGAATTCCAGGTGACCCCCACATGGGGGGAATTTTCTTTCTGAGCATTTAAAACTGAGGGATGTTAATGTTCAGCATTATTCAATCATGTGGTTTATTTATTCATTTAATCACATTGTATTATTATGACGTGTTATTTAGTTTGATTTACATAGGAACAGCTGTTTGAGACATGTACTTTAAAGGACATTTCATACTCAGCTCTACTTGGTCACACTACAATACAATTCACTGTCCCTGAGGGTACATTTATCTGTCTTTCAAGCTGTGTGGCAGTCATCCATACCAGTGTAAAAACAACAATAAAACACACATGCTACAAATAATGTTAACATCTAAGTGCATATAGATCCCACACTGCCTCTGCCTCTTGGAGTTAATGGAACTAGAATCATCTACAAATACGTGAAGACAGCAAGTTATATTCTAAAGACAGGAAATGTTGGGGATCTGCTATAATTTGAGGTGTTTGTTTTATTACAATTTGCTCCTATAGACTCTGTGTAAAGTCATGTTTTTAACCCAATGACCTTCATGGCTGTTTTGTATACTTGTTCTTCAGCTGTTCTGGACCAATCATGTAACATCTTATCTGAATTTACTTGACAAAACAACAGAAGTTGAGGTAGTATTTTTTTTTTTTACTTTGAGATAATTAACTTTACTACTACTTTAGCCAAGAATGTGTGGAGTTATGTAGCTTTTGGTTGTTTGTACTCTTTTCATTCAGTATATATTTTTTTTTACCTCCGCCAAGGAGGTATGACAATGTTCTGAACAGATTTTGATGAAACTTTCAGGAATGACAGATAATGGGTCAAGGAAGAACCCATTAGATTTTGAGCAAAGAAGGTCAAAGGTCAAGGCCAAGGTCACACTGAAGGTCAACATTTAAAACACATCAGTGGTAATATCTCAGGATTCAGACAAGATAGATTGTGGCATTTTTTTTTACATTCACATCATCTAATCTTCATCTAATGGCTTGATCACGTCATGTTTTGACGTCATATAACGCCATACCAAGCCTTGGACTGCCATCTTGGACTGCCTTGTTTACAAATGTTCTTCAGTTGCTGCAAATACTGCTCCCCTTGCCTCTCACAGGCCTTCTACCCATACTTTTCAGTGTTTATCTTTCACAGCAGCTTTCACACTATTACTTTTTGGCGTGTTGGAACAACACATTGCCTGAAATAAAGTGATTCAGCCGTGTCACTTTGGAAAAACACCAATACTGAAGGCCAACTGTAGTAAAAACCACACTGTTATACAGGAATTTACAGAGAAACAACAATTTCTAAACATTGCAACACTTTGAAACTGCAGTCACAACAAGGCTCTGTCTTTCAACACAACATTTATCTTGGCAAATAGTCAAACCCACTGATTGGTTGTCTTATGGGATGAAGAGGTTGCTGGAATTACATCTGTGACTATAAGGAATTTGAGGTAAAAAAAGAGGAATGCTTCATCTTCACCACTGAAATTAAGTCAAACAGCTTGAACCCATATTTCCACCACTGCAAGTTCTCCACTAGAAATCCACAACACATTACAGCCTTTGAGGAAAGAAGAAGTTAATCAGATTAATGATACTCAAATACACACAGGTCAGTGCAGTGTTTTGTATAGAAACACAGTAAAATTAATAGTGACTCATCAGAAGAAAAAAACTTCTTGTGGTTGATTTGGAGAAATCCCACAATTCCTCCACATTCTCTGGAAGTAGAAGAAAGGAAGGGCAACAATTTGTATTTTTTTTTTTATTTTTTTTGGGGGGGGAGCAGTGAGGTTTTGTGTTCTGTATAAGTTTTTACATCACAAGTATTAACCCAGTTTCCAGTGGGCTGTTGGGAAGTGATGCCAGGAGCATAAAGCACAGTGTCTTGTGTGTCTCAACAGCACAGTACATACACTGTGAGGGCAGCATGAGTCAGGAGGGGGGGCAGCTCAGTCCATCCAGAGACAAGCAGTGGAAACGGTGAGTGTGTGGACGACGGATAGTTTCACCCACTAGTCTCTCCATCCTTTAGCTGCAGTGTGGAACCAGCAAGTCCCCTCAGTCCACTGACATGGAACTGGGAATGATTTATTGTCACTTTTTTTACTATTATGTACTAATAAAGATGACATCAACGGGGTTATATGTCTTTGTACACTTTTTAACCTCTGACTGAACTCTACCTTTTGTTTATAGTTAGTACAGTCTTTTTTTAAATAAGCCTTTGTCTACATGTTAACCCTTGACTGAAGTCTATCATTTGCTTCTAGTGGCTACAGTGACATTTTCTTACCCCCTGTTTCTTCATTTATTTATTTTTTCTATCTGAATCACAGTCAGTGAGCCTTGGAATACTTGCCCACACATATTTGTATTGTCCCCTGTGTGTGTGTGTGTTTTAATATTGTCATAGCCAATGCCCCAAATCTACCCACTGGTTCAAAGCTACCTTGACTACCTTGGGTGAGATACACTGGGTAGCAAATATATATATATATATATAATATATATACACACACACACACTATATTACCAAAAGTATTCGCTCACCTGGCTTGAAATACACTCAAGTGACATCCCATTCTTTATCTAAGGAGTTTAATATGACATTTCTGTATTCTGCAAGTGTGTGTGTGTGTGTGTGTGTGTGTGTGTGAGAGAGAGAGAGATAGATAGAGAGAGAGGGGGAGAGAGAGAGAGAGAGTAGTACAAGTGGTACCAGTTAAAGATAGAGTAAAAGAATAAAACACTATTGTAGCCACTATTCAGAATCCAGACCTACTGTGTCTCTATGGTATCATATGTTGAATACTTTCCTTCTGAATCTTTATTCCCTTTTTTCCCCATGGGTCCTGTAAATTATTTCCAATGTGATACTTCCTCCTATGTCGTATGTCTTGGAAGAACTGAAAGGATGAAGTCCGCCCTCTTGTGGTTCTACAGTTAAGATACCTGTGAATAAAAGCCATGTTTGTTCATTTACTATCATTCTGTTCAGTGATTGCTCAACAGAACTCAATCCATGGTTACTTATTAAATTTTATTATGTGTGACATTTTTTAGTTGTAAACATGTTTTCAGTTCACCAGTACTTCACAGATACAAATTCTATTCTGGAAGATTCCATAAATACCTGCTGAATGCCCTATGTACATTTTCCTATGAGGATTAATAATGAATTGATTTCTTTTTATTTGAAAATATTTTTATTTTAGGTTGGTCTTTTTTAGATAAAACAGTAAAAATAAAACCCTTTCATATACTTCTTTGTGATTCTTTGTCTTGCAGATGATCACTTCCTGAGCCATTTTAGCACATAAGTGGAAATAATATCTATTTATTTCATTTTAGGGTAATCTTAAAAGTATAAATCACTGTTTTATCTTGAGCTCCTCAAAATTTTGACATTGCAATTTTCTGGGTTTTTTTTCCAATTTTCTTTTTTTCCTGTTTACAAGGATACATTGATTTCAAATTGAGTTAATGGCGTCCTTCATTACTGATAATCATATCTATACCAAAATAATACATTTTACTGTTACTTCCCACAATAACATACATGTTTTACAGCTTTAATTTCTCTAGCTTTCATTTTCATCAGTTTCACCTCATGTTAACTATTTGTTTTTTGTAATTTTGCAAAACCAACTATTAGACGTGTGTCCCTAACCAACGCAATCATCAAAAGAAAACACTTAACCTCCATTAGGTGTCTGCTCAAACAGTTTACTTTATTTATCAAAATTAAAAGCATTGTGTGTCTAACATTCATTGAGCTTTGGTTCAAGTGTATTTGTACAAAAGTTCATCTGCCTATATTCATGAGGAATCTTATAAATAGGTACAAATGCACATTTGAAGTCATGAAAATCACAGCCAAACTGGCACTTCTATGAAATTGCACACATGCACAATTTTTGATGAAATACTGATTATCAGTACACTGATGTGTTCAAGGGAAATATGACAACCTGCTGTATAATGACTGAAGTGATTGTCATGTTACCAGCTGACATTTGATACCTGGTGCAAACAGTACAGCTAAAGCTAATGGGAATGTCCTTAGTTTTGTGGATATTTGACCCTAAAGCAAAGTAAAGGGCTAATGTAAAACTGATGTGATATTACTAGATGTAAAGTCAGGGCTGGAGCACAGGTACAGTTCACTCAAAAAAAGAAAACAACAGTTCCTTTAACCTACTTCCACAGCTTGGATCCGAGTGCTGAAGAGGCATTTTCACATAAGTGCACAACAGTCTAACAGTTAAAACCTTCACACCTACATCTACTGTGAAACCACAGTAAACATCTCATCTGTCCAGTGTTCTACAGCGACCTAAGCCGTTCGCTGGAGTGTTGACGCTAGATGAATGTGTAATGCCATTTGGTGTGACATGGTTTAGAAGTACCTCTTGATACCGGTTTGCTCTGTCAGTTGAGGTAAAATGGTTCATACTGTAGTTTAATGCTCCTCTTTGACCTTCATTAAGAGTTAATAGCACATGTTAACTATTAACTATTTAGCATTTTTCTCATTTCAAGTCAAAATAGATTTTGAAAATTCTGTTTAAAAAAATCTATGAATGGAAAATGATCATGGTCAGATTTTTGAAATAAGATTTTCAAGATCTATTGTCCAAAAATAGGTTCTTATATCTCACTGGAAAGTTACTCTTTAGATGATTATGTCTTATTTTAAGCGTGATGAGATATTTGTACATGAAATGAGAAAAATACACTTGGTAAGATTTTGATTCATTTCCCAGTGCACCTGAAGATGGAGGAACATCGTTGCATCAGTGTCTGTGAATAACTGCTTGGATGGAATGAATGAACATACTGGAGTGGTGCCAACAAAGCCCCCCCCAATCACCAGGGCCGAGTGCTCCTGTATTCCTGTTTCTGCTTCACCCACTGAGCAGTGTAACAGTTCACTCCAACTGTCCAGGACCAGTCACCTGTGTGTCTGTCTCTCTCCTTTCCCAACATATGTCTCTGGTTGACCAGAATGCCTCTTGCTGGACTCTGCGAACTGTCTGCCACATTAATGTCCTCCTCAATGCTGCAAACTTTGTCATCTGTATCATCTCGGTGCGTCTTCCTGCTGCCTAAGGAGGTCTGACTGCAGGTCGAATTATTCTTTGTTGCTGACAGCGGAGGCAGTGGGAGTGGACAGGACCTGGATGAAGAAATGTGGCAGGTCAGAGGCAGATGGCAGTGATTAAAGCAGAAGAGACAAACAAGGAGCACTGGGAAAAAAAAACAAAAAACAAAAAACTAAGTGCATTTTTCTCATTTCTAGTCAAAATATCTCATCATATTTAAAATAAGACATAATCACCTAAAAGAGGAAAGTTTTAGTGATATAAAAACTTATTTTAGACAATAGAGCTTGATAATCTCATAAGAAAAATTATCAAGAAATATTACCAAGATAATTTTCACTTGTTTCATTGGCAGAATTTTTGAATGAATTAAGAGAAGAAAAAAAAACTTGAATTTAGCAACAAAAAAAACCTCCAAAAACATGCAAATGTGAAGTGAAGATTATCTTGGTAAGATTTCAAGATTTTCTTAGATCCATTTGTCTAAAAATAACTTCTTACACCTCACTGAGAAGTTACTATTTAGGTGATAATGTCTTATTTTAAGTCTGATGAGATATTTTGACTATACATGAAAAAAATATACTGAGTAAGGTTTACATTTTTAAACTGATATAAATAGTGAGAATAAAAAAAATGACACAATTTTATGTACAGTGTTGTACAAATGAAATACAGGAGACCAAAAAGATGTATACACTTAAGGAATCTTCATGGTTAAAACAAAAAATACCTTAAAGTTAAGGTTTGTGGACTTTCACAAAAATGACAGGAGTGGAAAAACTACACCAGCCATCACATCTGTCAGTTTTTGCTATGGGATGTCTCATTTAACCATAGTTCATGTTGTTTTCACCTCACACTTCTGCACACAGGGTCAGGAATCACTCAAACGGCTTCATTATCTTCCTTTAACTGTAAAATATCTAGTGTGTTAGTATAAATACCTGCATTGTGGTGTGTGAATAGTGGCTGACCTGTGTGTGTCTGTGTATCCCAGAGCGTATGACTGATCTCCCACTGCTCCCAGACCTGAGGAGGCACAAGGTTGCTAACATGTGAGGACGGTGAGCAGAGGTGTTCGAACACACTGCACCTGATGCTTCACAAATCCATTGATGGTGGTTAACAGCTTTGGATTGTTAGCATGAAATATAATTTTCTCAACAAAGCCATGGTATCAATATTATCCAACTTATTACTTAACTAAAGATAATGATCTGAAACAAACAGGCCATCTTTACTGCTTTACGACCTGGTGTTTTTGTATTTTTACTCTGAACACCTAGTCCAATATTTGTGTTTTTATTTAAAATACTGGGCTTTTAATTTGTCAGGGTTAAGGGGTTATAATTTTGCAATGAATTAACTCTTAACAGGACAAACAGGAGTAAATACAAATCAGGTTTTATACAAAAATATGACCAATTCTACTCATGAAACAATGGGAATTCACAATAATCGCTGAACTCAAATGAAGGACATTCCTCCACTGCAGCTAATTGTCCCTCCCAAGACTCTCCCAAAAATAGCTACTAGCTATTCCTAGGTAACCAGTCATAATGAAGGAATATGGGCATATGCTAGGAAGAGCTATGAATGAATAGAGATACAGATATCAACATTTCACAGATATATGCATATTTATTTGCTTCTATTATGCCACTGTTTTGTCACTAGTTAAACATATATTGAATGAGAATTTTTGACATTCAATACTGGCCTTAGAATGACAGAAACACAAATGATATGTTGCATGCATTTTAAATTGAGGACGTTTGACAACTTGAATAGGGATTTTTCCATTGTTTTATGACATTACAATGATAAATGGATGGATAAAGATCAGGGATTCCTAAAGAAGTTATATAAAATTTTCAATTATACACTATATTGTAAATATATCTCATTAAATCCATTTTGTTTAACTATCAGCTATTTCATAACTGTTATAGTGACATTTACAATATTTATGATATGAATGAAAATACCATAGATGATGAAGGGCAAAGCTTGTATAGCAATGGTAACTATTGAGTGCTTATGAAGGATCACTCAAGGCTTCAGTCTGTGTCCTATAATGTACCAAACTTCTATATCAGGTAAATGTGGTCACACTGGAATGACATGAGAGGACCTTTTTAATGGAGTTTATTCAGTGCTTCTTACCTGGCAGGTGTCTGTCCAACAGTCCAACAGCGCTGCTGTCCATATGGCGACTGTACAGGCTGCATCTGGCAACAAGACCCTGTTGACTATCAGAGAAACGGCAACAGCCAGCAAGGGAGATGAGAGGAAAACCAAAACATAGAAAGTAGGGTAAAGGAGAAAAAGTACAGGAGTAAAGTGGAATGAAAGTGTAGTAAAGAAAGACGACAGTAAGAAAAAAAGGAGCAAAGAAACAAAAGGGCATGATTACAAAACTGAGGAAAACAATATATCACAAAATACGAACAAAAATTTTAAATGTATAAAAGGTGTATTGAAATAAAATGCATAGAAAATAAATAAATCATGATAGGATGTAGTAAAATGTGCCGCTCTAACCCTCCAGTTCACTTGGTTTGATGCTCATTCGTGTGTGTAACAGCTGCATGACAAAAGGCAGAGTCCCATTTGCAGTTTTGTGGCAGATATTTTAATGGGTTCTACAAAAGGCAAGCAGGTAAGACAAAGTCATCATGTTCCACTCTGCTGGGTAGGTAATAACTAGATTTAAAAAGGCCTCTGAGAGCATCACTCTGTGAGTCAAATAAACACTGGAACAACAACAGCAGACTCTCCTTCTCTATTACACTCAAACAAACTACGACGCCACAGTCATTCCTTTAAAGGAAGAGGCTGCGGTGTCAGCCAGAGGATGGTCAATGGAAGCCCAGCTGAGATCTGTTAAGGGAACTATTAGTATTACAGACAATGATCACAGTGAAAAGAAGAGACAGAGTGCACAGTGCCAATTAAAAGAACATAAAGAGATAATGGATGAATGATAAATGAGGAAAAGGGGAAGAGAGAGAAAGAGACAGTGTTTAGAAAGCGCTGGTCGAGCAGACTGTGTGGAGTACGAAGGCTGCCTCTTTGTGCTAAACACAATAAAAGCAAATGAAGAGAAGAATTTAGCATCGTACTGCCAAGCTGCACAAACCTGACACTGCCTGTGTTTGTGTGTAGTGTACAGCAGCAGACACACTCGTCAGCAATTATTCATTCATTCATTTTCTAAGCCCCTGAATCATGTAGAGCAGTGGTCAACAATCCTGGTCTTCCAGAGTTACTATCCTGCATGTTTTAGATGTTTCTCTTTTCCAACAGACCTGATAGTCATTATCAGACTTCTGCAGAGCTTGATGAAAGGCCTTTCATTTGAATAATGTGTGTTGGAAGAAGAAAAGGGCTAAAACATGCAGGGTACCAGCGCTCAAAGACCAGGATTGGTGACCCCAGCTGTAGAGGGACACTGGGACTGTCTGGAACAGCCTGGATGTGTCACCAGTTCCATCACATGGTTGACATCTACAGATGCACAGAACATAAGGACCATTCAGCTTCACAGTCACACCTGCAGGTGATTTAGACTGACCAGTTAACCCATTATTTCAAGATTCAAGTCTTTAAACTGGCATCATGATCTGTCGTGGGCTGGACCAGTAAAATAACAGTGGAAATGTTTTTAAATGCATCACAATAATAGTTATGTCTACAAAGTTTTGTTAAAAATGTGAATAAAGGAAAACAATTTTAACAGTATTGTACCTCAGTTTATCATTTACACATGTACGTTAGAATTTACAGATCAGTGGATCTGCAAAAATGCAAAACATTTATTATAAGGCAGAATATTGGTAAAATTGCACTTAGGACATTCCAGGTTCTTCATATATGTTCAGATAAATTCTATTTTTTGTGGAAGGATAATTTCTAAATATAAACATTTTCATGCAATTTATTAATTATTATTAGGGACCGAGCACGCAGGGTCGAGGCCCTATGAATTTGCACACTATTGTATTTCGTTCATTTTTACATTAGTTATTATTTTTTCTCCGTCACTTTAAACTGGATTTTGACAGCCTAAACATGCTCGAAAACTCAGCTATCTCGCCACGCACCTCAAGCCTGGCGAAAAACTTGATAAAATGAAAAAAAATTACTCCCGACATCCCATAATTTTCAAACTAGCAACCAAAAAAGAGGCAAAATTGGAACATTAATAGCTCTCCAGAGGTTTGCCTTAAAGACACAAAAAAAAAACAGCAAAAGTTGCGACAGACATTGCTTGAGGCAAAAAAACATATTTGAATGGAAATGCTCAAAAATTATCTTCTCATAGGGCGTTTGGCGGAAAGACCTGAAAATGGTACCAAATTAAAGAGGAACTGGTGAATCCAAAAAGTTGTATATAACTTTTTAAAAACTCGTGTAGTTTTTGCCTTATGAGCCCTGCTATTTGCGACCTCAAAATTCACTCAAAATTAAAATTTGATATATCGTGACAATGACGACACTGAACCGATGTCAACTAGTGCAAAACTTTTCAGATTGGATGTACGGTTTGGGAGATATCGCAATGGATATTTGCGTTTTTTCGACAATTTTTGGCAAAAACGCTTTTTCTGCTCTATGCCTATTTTGACTGGCCTTTGACCCCCGTAACATGCACGCAACGAAATTAAATTTGGCAGGCCCTGACGGGTAATTTAATTGACTATGAAGAAAAAAATGTGATTCCATCCCATAATATAAATTTTATTTACAAAAAAAAAGCACGGAAAATTCCAGAAAAATCACTAAAATGGTCCGAACGAGCCTTACGAATGTCGTAGAAAGCCCGACATTTCATACGCTGATACCACCCACCTATCTTGGACAGGAAGTTCACAATCTGCCTTTCAAAGTAAAAGCCTTAAAAACCTAAATCCTGAACTGCTTGGCGTACAGACAAAAATGTCCTTGAAATTAATACGCTGGTACTTATGGTCTATCTCCAAAAGAAAGTTCGCAATCTGCGTTTGTTTGGAAATTGTAAAAAATTAACTAATCCGAAGGTGTTTGTCGCAGAAAATTGAAAGTAGTACCAATGTATAGAGTTGACAGAGAAACATAAAAGTTGTAAAAATATTTTTCGTATCTTTTGTAGTTTGGTAGTTGGTGGCATGGGACGAAATACACGCGTAAAGTCGAGGTCCCGATCCAATGCTGCTTGCAGCTTTAATTATTATTTATTTATTTATTTTTTAGACAAAACAGAGAAACATTTGGAATTGTCCTCACTATGATAGGATTTTAGCGGTCTGACCCGCTTTAGATCAAACTGGTCTGTATGTGGAACATGTAATAAAATTATTTTAACAACCTTGATTGTTCATTTTTCAGTATTTCACAAATTCTTCATAAGATTGGATGATTTAGAGGGCAGGTTTTGGCCCATGAACATTAAGTTTGACATGCCTTCTACTCTGTTTGCAAATCCACTCCACTGTACATACTGTTTTAGCATATTTTTTATCGTACGTTTTATATTTTGTTTATACTGTTTTACTTAATATATCAGAGTATTTAAGTTTGCCCCTTCTTAGTTAGGAACCACCTGTTTAAATGTGTACACATGGCAATAAACATTCTTGAATGTTCTCCCTATCAGAGTACAGTCCTAACCACTACACCACTGTGTCACCTGTTTAAACACTTAAACGATTTTTATGCCTTGGCAGTATCAGTCCTCAACTAACTTACCTGGTTAAATAAAGCTTAGCAAGGGATAATGCATTGCCCACAAGTTACTATCAGAAAAATATTCCCCCGACGGGCGAACAACGGAATATTTTTCAATAGTAACTTGTGGGCTATGCATTATCCCGCTTATTCTATGGGTTATTACAGTTTATTACTGTCACTACTCTAACAGACTAGTGTTGTGAAATAGCCAATAAGATGCGGGTTAGGCGTGGGCAGAAAGAAGGGTGGTGCAGAGAGTTTTAGGCAGAGAAAAGAGAGAGACGGATGTACACAGTCAGGTCGGCGACCGGAGCAGGTGTTGTCCCGTTCTTGCAAATAAATACTGAAAACGAAGCTCACTGAAACCGCTCCTTGTTTTCGAAAAAACAGCATAGAGGAGCCCTGGAGATTCTGTACGAGAGGAGGACGGCAATGTCCCCTTATTTCCTGACTACGGTCAGGATAACATCAGGATAGTTTAACATTGGATAAACTAGCCGTCACAACGAAGCAAATATTTACTTTAAAAGTGTCCGAACTACCTGCGGAGTGATATGGTACAGTGAATCTGAAGTGACAAGACCCGTTGCCATGGGCAGTGGGCGTTAACGGCGCAGCGGGCAGTTATCGAAAAAAATCCGCCCGCTGACGTCATTCAAAGTGAACGGGAGCTGCGGCAACATTCTAGAGGGCCGTAGAATAAAATACATAAATCTGAAAATAAATAATCTGAAGTGATTTGACTTCAAAGTGATAAAAAAAACCCTGACCATATGTAAAGATGTGATTACTCAGACTTCATTCAGAGGTGGGCGACATTATTTTAACAGTGTGAAAACAAATATGTACTGGGACAGACTGACGCTTTATATGAGTACTTCATGATTTATGCTATAAATTTGTTTGTTTATTTGGATATAGAGCTGGGAAGTGAGGGTCTATTACGAGTGATCACTGGAGACACATACAGATGAATTCTAATACCAGGTAACATATAAGGAGTGGATAACCAAACACATTATGGCCACGTCTGAATAGGACTCTAGTCTGAAAATTTTTCAGTAGAAAATAATTTAATGTATAGGAACCATATAATCAAAACAGAAAAAAAGAACATTATTCCAGAAATACATTAAGGTATGTATTTTATGTGAAAGCTGAAGTAAATTATGATTCCAATAAGTTATGACACATTTAAGTACCACCTCCATAAACCCTTACAGTGTGTGTGCCTTAGACTGATGACATCTGTAATTATAGCAACAACACTAGATGGTGTTTTAAGTGCAGACTCACAGCTGTAAATGAACTGTGAAATCCCGGCTTTTTCCTTTCATCTCTCACCTGGTGCGTCTTGCTCTGCAGCGGTCTAGATGAGGTGACTGTGGGCTCTGGTCCCTGGAGCCCCCAGGGGCAGATGCCAGGGCGGCTCGAGGTGCCCTGCTGGGGGAGGATCCCACGCTGAGGGATGGGGAGTACTGGGAGGATACCGACCGCAGGGGGGAGTGAGGAGGGGCAAAAGGCCAAGGAAGAGTCCTCTGCTCCTGACGCACCACTGGATAGGAAAGCACAGTATGAGCTTTTATTTACAGTGGTGGAAAAAATGTTTGGACACTCCATGGATTTGCAATATATTGCATTTAGAATCCTTCTTAAGTCACTGAAATCTGCCAAGTATTGTTCCCGTTTCCAAACCCACATGCTCCAATCTGTACGTGCTCTGTTCTGTCAAGGTTAAAACTGGATGTTTGAGCAGAAAAACAGCCAGGACCTGACATGTTGGAAATGTACTGTAGTTTTGTTTTTTTTTGTTTTTTTAATAAACAAAAGACAAATGTGTTGCATTTGTTTGTCGGATGAAGCCACATATTTTGTAACACAAAAAATATTTTTCTGCAAATATTTCGCAGCAATATTGGAGATGGTGTTACATTTTAAGGGTGTCTGAAAACTTTTATTTCCACCACTGTAGATGCTGTTTTATTTGAAGACAGTATTACATCTAACATTCAAATACATATCTGCTCTCAGAATGGATGAAACATGTTTTTCTAATGTTAATTAGTTCTGCGTCATGTTTATGCATATAAATAAATAAATGTTACCTTCTCTCTCCATTAGAGAATAGGGCTTGATCTCTCCGTCTGGCTTTTTTAGGGGAACCTTTCTCAACTGGGCCACTGTGGAAAAGAAAGAACGTTCACAAAAGCAGATACACAATGTCGTGTGATCTTATACAACTGTATTCCCTCTGCCAGTGTGGTATCATTTGAGTGAAGTATTAAGTGGCAGTGCTAATGCTCTCAAAGTTTATAAAAACTCTGAGATTTTCTAATTTTTTAACAACTTGTACTCAGCAGTTCCTGCTCAAGATAAAGCAGATTAAACACCAGCATGCAGCCATGCAGTTTACATGAGCAAGATAACTACAGTCCTTTGTTGAGTTACACTTTTTATGTTGAATTTTATCTGATGTTTTTAGCATCTTTGAGACAAAACATTGTAGAAAACCTTTGTTATGGTGATGAGTGGCCTCAGATTAATATCAGCCAAATATTTTTACATTGAAATCTTTATAAAGAACAGATTTCCTTTGACTGGAATCTGACTTCTGGTGAGATGGAACCTGACAGATTAAGATATGGAAAAAAAATCTGATGACAAATAAATGTAAACAGGGCAAGTTTCTTTTTAAATAATGAATGTGAACTTGTTCACAATAACAAACTTCCTGTGGGTAAATCTTATTTGAGCTGGCAATAACATACAATAATTATTTTTTTTAACTTCATTGAAATTAAATAACACAAAAATATGCAAACATGCTTACAATCCACCTGAAGTTTTGAAAAAAAAAATTACCATGCACCATTTATAATTTTTTTAATTATACAATATATAATTAATTCACTCCAGTGTGTAAAGCTGACAGTGGTTGAGTTTAAGAAAGATGCTATAAACCTACATATACTGTTAACACAAAAAAAGAAACAGACATTTTCTCTAATGCAAATTATGTTTTATATCTCTACCACCTAAATATTGTTTGCAGCATTTTTCTGTTAAAGTTAGTGATCAAGTCAACTTCCATCTGAAGGCATTTAATATAAAATACTCTATACATATAAACCATGGGCAGACTTTTAAAGAGGCCACTCATCTTCTTAACAATGGGTTCATAGTAATAATATTAAAGTAAAGTTTATTTATTTAAATGCCATATGTGTGTCCTTTCGTTAATCATATACAATGTGACAGATGTTTAGACATCACAGGAACAGGAAGTGGGCAGATATCCTTCTTTCAGTCAGGTTCTCTGTGAAGGTTTAAGATAGTTTAGATAGTCTGTGGCTTCCAGTGGGTGCTATAATACTACCAGGACAGTGGGTCTACTATATGACATGACAACCTTCATGACATATAGTGCACTTATGTAGCTACATGAATATAAGTGACTGAAAAAGTAACTAAAAGAGGATGATATATTATGAGCAAGGAAAAATGGTGAAGCCAGAAATATCATAAATATAACATGGAACTAATAAAGGGACAAAGGATGGGGAATGAGATGCTGGGGATGTATGAGAAAAGAAAAGAGAGTCCTTACAAAAAGCCGTACATCCCCTGATCCGTCAGAGGAGTGGAAAGCGTGCCTGAGAGAGTTTGGTGAAACAAAAGATTTTGGAACTGAAATAACAGATCAGCACCGTTGCCCCTGAGTGGCCTTTTTAACTGATGTCTCTGTAATGTGGTGTAGGTTACACAACGAGGGTGACAGAAGCAGATTTTTTTCCTCCCACATACAGTATATTGTACATACACAACACAAAAAAGATGACCTTGTTCACATGCCAAAAGAAAAAGTTAATTTCTAAAGCTGTTGCATGGAAAATATGTAACGGTCATGTATTCACAAACATATGTGGTTGTTCTGATATTGTACAACAACAGAAAACAGATTTAGGGCTGATAAAGAAAAGCAGGAGAGATGCCATGTTTAAGGATGCTTGAGTGCCCGTCTGTGCTTAGTTGATGTAACCAAAGCCACAAACCAGTATAAAAAATAAATCACAGAGAGAAAAAGTTACCTGATCGATTGAGGAAGAAGCCATCGAATACCACAAAGTTATTAACCTGAAAAAAGAAACACCATCACTGAACATTCAGTATTTCCCACAGAGTATCAGCATGATCCGTCAGTGTGATTATGGCAGAAAGACAGAAAAGTAGGTGTGTGTGTATTAGCGATACAATACAAATCACAACACTAGCATCACAAAACCATACATCAGAATACATGTCAACAAGGTGATGTTTTTTGTTTGCTTTGTGACTTCGTGTACAGTCCCTGAAACATCTAATATCATTACATTACTTCAAAGGAACTAACATCTGCTGCTTTCAGACAGTAAAAAGTGCTTTTAGGATGCTTAAAATAACCATTATTTATTAAAACAGCATTATCAATTAAAAACAAACAAACTACATGACCTGCAAAATCACAATATTACTTTTGTAGTTGACAAATAAAAGAGTAAGATACCCATGTGAATATATAAATAAAAGATCTTCATGAACAAAAAAGAAAAGCAAAACCTAAAGCTGACCCACTGCCATATCTGCATACTTTTTAAATATCAATACAGTATTGTGAAATTAAATATCATGATATATTGCACAATAGATATTTTCTTACACCCCTACACAAAACAGGAAAGTGTTTCCCATTCAGACAAAAACACTGAGTAAATATCAGTCCTACTCCATCATCAGTGGACATCCATTATGGATATTTATTTTTTCAGCTGGTGCTGAGTTAATGTTTCAAATTTTGTGTAGACGTTGATATTAACAATAACAGATTTTTTTTTAAGTTGAACTAAATATAATACATCTAAAAATAACTGTGCAAACTGGAGCAATCACAGTAAAAGCCATGAGACGAGATTTTCATTGTCAGATAAAAGCAGATGACAATGTCTTCAGCTCCAAGGAGAAAACTAATGTTAAGCAAGACTTATTTGTAGAACTGGAGGTTAGAAATAATATGAATATGTACTGTTTGGAGAAGATATGACAACACAATTCATGTACAGTGTAGTGATAGTGATAGTAAAGAGCAGACTGTACCTGAGGAATACTCTGTTTCAGGCAGTAATGTTTGGCCAGAAAAGACAGGAATTTGGGTGAAGGTCTGTCATACGCCATCAACACTGGTTTTAAATTCTTGTGCTAAAGATGAACAAACGACACAACATGAAAAAAATCCAAAGGGCAATGAATCTAGGTTCATAGAGGACCATTTCAGTAAGTCCTTTGTTAGAGTTGATTCTAAAATGCTAAAAGAGCTTTATACAACACCTACGTTTTGTTTACCGTTAAGGCTCATTGTGTTTTTAGCCAAATAAGGAGGTGGACAAAATTATGCAAAAATACTGTATGTGTCGACACAAATAAGTCATCTAATTTCTGTGTGAAGCACTTGACTGCACATGTTCTGGACTAAACACGCCGCCTGGAATTACATTCATTACAACAAGGAATTTGGGTTGTGGAAAGTTGCCAAAAAATAAAGAATGCTTCACCTGCAACATGAAATCAAACAGCTCGAGCCCGTAGCCATGTCGCTGCAAGTTTTCTGCTATGTAGAAATCCAGAACGCACAGCGGTTCAGCCTCTACGTGAGCACCTTGTTGATCCTGTGAAAAAAACAAAAAAACAAAACATCAAATAAAGGAAGCTCAAATATACACAGTTCACTGACGTTTACAGAACCGCAGAAAGAAAATTAAGAATGACTCACCAGCAGAAATAACTTCTTGCAGCCGACCTTGAGAAATCCCATGACTGCACCACGTCCTCTGGAAATAGAAGAAAGCAGGGGCAGCAGTGTGGGAGGGGGGACAGTGAGATGATCTGACTAAGTTTCTATGTTCTGAATAACATTTTACATGACAAGTATTAACCCACTTTTCCAGTTGACTTATAGGAGGTGAGCTGCTGCCAAGAGCATAAAGCATGTCTCATATGACTCAACAGCACAGTACATGCAATGTGAGGATGGGGGGGGGGGGGGGGGTTGATGGAGTTCAGCTCAGGAGGACCAGCTTAGTCAGTCCAGAGACAAACAGTGGAAACAATGAGTGTGTTGAAGTTAGAGATTTACCCATTACTTTCCCCATCTTTCAGCAGGTAGAGCTGGTGTTTCTGGGACTGCAGCTTGGATGCACTTGTTATAGGTGCTGTCAGCTGTTGGGCCTGTGAAGAACCAATGTCTACACTGTTAAAATGTACACTCAGTACACAGACAGGACAATGGTGAGCAGTATAATAATGTCTCTTTAACTTTTTTTTTTTTTTAACACAAAGACCTTCTCAAACTATATCTTATCTCATTACCTATCAAAGATGTGTTGACATGATATAATTTCTTCTTTCTCAAATGTACAATTCTAAGTGTAACTGTGCATATTAAACATAGATCCACTTGTTAAATTAGTTATAACACATTATGTGCCACTTGGTGCTGCAAGAACATCAGTGTTGATTAATCTGTCAATTCTATTTTTAACTCACGAAGTAACGTCTGACTTATAAAATGTCTGAAAATGATGGAAAAGTTTTCCATCACTATGCCATTTATTATCTTTGTTAACAACCCAAACATAATCAGTTAAACTGAACACAATTGTGCCTATACCTCAACCTATCACTCAGCACAGGTTTGCATACTGCTTGCATTTTTATTAAATTGATGACAATTTAATAAATTAGGAAAAAATCAATATTCCTATTCATCTGCTTTGCTTGACTAATTTTTTAATGTTATGTTGCATACTATAAATTTTAACTTTAGTGAGAAATCCATCGTTAAAAGCTATATGACAACACTGACAACCCAATGACATTCACTATTAACATTGATAAGTTAGAATTTCTTTGGACTTTCAACACTGTCCATGTTCAAACTCTTTGGTCTAAAATAAGCAGACATGTCTGGAGCTGAATAGTGTCAGCCACCATCAGATACCACTGTTACCATACTACAAGCACGAACAATAGAAAAACAGTCTTCTGCCATTGCTGAGTATGATCTCATTTGCTTATAGGTTGATGGCAGTCATGGAAGTGAATATTGTCTATAAGATTTTCTACTGCTGAGGAAAAAAAGGTAACAGGTAATATTTCATTAAATCACCTTTAGCTTTAATTAGGCTATAGGACACATTCACTGTAGCGTCCTTTATGGCATACATTGTTTTTGAAGTGTGCAGCACAATAATCTTTTTAGGTCCATCGTTGTATTCTTTTTTGGCTAAGAGTTGCATTAATGAGGGAAAACTGGACTGCAGTATAATTTCTTCTCCATCACATCTCAATGATTCTCAGTGGAATTCAGGTCTGACACTGTTCTTGAAAAACACTTTCATAATTTAAGCCTAATGAATCCTTGTATTTCCCAGTCCCTATGTTCTCTAGCAAACTGATAGAGACTGAAAGACACAAGGGTGACAACCTGGAGGATGAAAAAACAAAAAGGAATGTAGCTGACAAGATGTGTGAAGACCTAATAAACACTGAATAACAAGGACTCTGGGGGCATTAGGTTAAATGAAGACATCTGCACCACCTCCAATAGGATCTTCACAATGTTAAAAGTGTTCATTCTAAATTCTGAGCAAAAGTGAGACATTTTCACTCAAAATTATTCAGATAACTTATAAGTGAAGACCTATTCCTTGTTAAAGGGAAACTGCACAAATACACACAGTTAAAACCAGGCCAAGCATCCAGGGTAGGGTGGAGGCCATAGTATATTACACTAAGCTGCTCTATTTAATTGTTTAATTTCAACCTATATTGACTGCCATCATAATGCACTAGGCTAAATAAGACACATAATTTAAAAAATAATAATAATATGATTAAGTGGCCATCTAAAGTGCCTGATGTTAAACATAGTAAACACCTTTTCAATTAATTTTATGGCACAATCATTAGAAATCATTCACAAATGCAAGCAGTAGTTGGAAGCTGCACCTATAGTCGCACAAGTTAAAATGACTTCCAATGTGTAGATCAGCTTTTATGAAGACGAAATGCAGTCTTTGGGGCATGGAACCGTTTTCTAACTAACTTTAAATAATATATAAATGCACAAACCTGGAATAACTGCAATACTTAACATGCTACAGTAACTAACCTTGGCCGAGGCTCTTCCTAATTCATCAATAACTGTGGCTATGTGGGCTTGGAGATCCGGCCTACAAAGAGAAACAGACCAGACAAGAGGGTTATGATCAAATTAGTGGGTACAGAGTAAAGACTTTACTGACTGAGATGAGGAAAAGGTCTCATATGTTTTCATGTTGTTTCCACAGAAAGCTCCACCTCCCTTTTACTGTCAACTACATGAAAGACTGCAGATGGCTGATGGGCGTGGAAGTGTTTATTTGTGTCTTCAACCTGACATTAAGTGCTGATCATCTAGTGGCCTTCTGAAGCAGCTACCAATTTAAATGTATTTTCTAACAAAACCCCTGATATTAATGTATCAAAAAAGTGGAAGACACACAAATGCAAACAAAAGCAACAGATGAATTACAGCAACATCCTTTCATGTGTATCAACATTCCAGTTCTGTATTAATAACGAGGGCCGCTTTAAGTGTATATTTTTAATGCACTTCATTGTTTTTGTTAATAGTGCAAATACACCTAATAGTTATGGCTTACCTTCCTGCTGATTTACGACCTGCAACAAGAGTGTGGTCCAAAACGGAGACCCTCTCAGAGAACAGCTGGTTAATGTCAAAAGGGAACTCCATGATATGTCTTAGATAGATGAGGCTGACAGTTCCAGTGTCCACCAGTGCAGATGCAGCCAATCCCAGTAGCAGAGCTTCAGCAGGTGCCTAGCTAGCTTAGCTAAATCCGTTAGCTCCCGGTGCTACTAGCTGTCTAACACCACCGGATGGGTCGTTGGCACAGAAACGGTTAGCTATCGGCGACCTGATGAAAATAACAATTTAACATTTCCGTGGTAATCTATTACCGACACAAACAAATCTCGGTGTGAGCTGCAAGAAACAGGCACCTGCTATTTACATTGTCACTGCAGCTCCATTGTGTCTGTGGTTGAGTCACTCCCGGCAACATGGGC
This sequence comes from Siphamia tubifer, assembly GCA_020466265.1. Taxonomy (NCBI): domain Eukaryota; kingdom Metazoa; phylum Chordata; class Actinopteri; order Kurtiformes; family Apogonidae; genus Siphamia; species Siphamia tubifer. The sequence continues at coordinate 20,801,305 of CM035793.1, read as the reverse complement.
CGTAAAGTATATAAAAGACGAGCCGTCACTCTTGGTACAAACATACAATTAAAGTTATATAAGTCTTTGCGGAGGGAAGGTCACGCAAACACATTTATATTTAGGAACGTGTATTTGAATTTAGACCGAATGTGACTACACATTTTTTTAATAATTCTGTAATCTGAATCATTATATTTTTTGGAGGTCATTGTATACACGATTTACGGCAACAGATTTGATTTACGGCGTTGCTAAGGAAGCACTGGCTGTCTGCAAATACAACAATCGGCTACCACCAGAATATACTATAATCAAACGATATGTATATCTTCTTTTTTATTTAATCAATTAGAAATTCATTCGTATCCACAATGACGCTATTCGGAAAGTCAACAGTAAAGCAAATCACAAAGAACAACATGCTATCCAAGTATTCTATTACAATATTCATGTTATCCATGCGGTGCTGTATAAAAGCTGCACACTCACGGGGACTCTGAGCTGAGCTGAGAAAAAAATGGTGTTCAAAGTTACACCAAGTATACAGTAGACTGAGTGGTACATGCGATTTACATTATTTTCCACAATTTTTTTTTTACCAGGCACCAAAGAATCAGTGATGGCAAATGTAAGACACATTTACTTACATAATATAATGTAATAGTAATATAAAATGCAAACTACAAATACAAACACAGTGATTTCACTGAGGACACAATTTGAGATTCAAGTTTATGTATGTGCACAATAAGAAATCCTAACATAAATAACAAAAACAAGGAGTAGATAAGTAGGTAGGTAGGCAGGTCGGTAGATTGATCCAGCAGCAGTACATGCACTAAAATGGAGCACAATAAATACAACCGCAATTATACACGATAATACCCTCATAAGAGTAAGATTATATAAAAGACAAAAAATGTCAAATTCAAATAAGTCTTAAATAAGACTCAAATAAAATAAGTTAAAATACAATAAGACAAAAAAATAATAAAATAAACTGTAAGCTGTAAGTCCTATTCAGTAAAATCAAAACAAATAAAAGCTTGAAATATACTGATTTGCATAGGCCTACTATTTGTCTACATAATATGTTTATTTCACCTTGATGAAATGCATGCACTTTTTCAGGATATTCTAATTTTAGTAGTACCTGTATGTAACAACAATAACATTTATAGAACTCCAAAATTAAACTCCTATCCGGCATTTTTGATCTAAGGTAACGCAATGGTTTCACTTGTAAAGCGCTTTGAACACCATGAAGGTGGAAAAGCGCTTTACATCAGCCTCACATTCACCCATACACATCAGTAGGTTTCTAAGGTTCCGTCAGTTCTACTGGGAGCCTAAGTCAGGGTTCAGTGTCTTGCCAAAGGACACTTCGACACATGGACAGCCAGAGCTTGGACGCAAACCGACAACCTTTCGGTCATTGGACAACCCGCTTGGCCAACTGAGCCACAGCCACCCCATAGCTCATAGCACTTTAATTTCAGAGCTGATCTATTTTCCATGTTTACTTGATAATAAATAACCAGTCACGTCAGTTCTTACATCATTGTATCATTAATGACATCATGTCATTGTACTGACCAAAACAATGTTTTTATTGACTCTGGAGAAAAACCCAATTTATCAGAAATTTCTAAAATACTCAGACCAGTCCATTTACCACCAACAATCACATCACATTTATAGTCACTTCTGTGATCTCTTATAGACATTCTGATTGACATTCTGTTTAGCTTAACTGTGCCTTCATATTTAAATGTTATGAGTCGCTGCAGTATAATACAGTATACCTGTCATATATTTGCATTAATGGATAATTGAAGTAAATTAAATTGCTAGCTTTGATACAAGTTCACCTGTTTCCAAGATGCAGGAAGAAGAACTTACAACAGATAAAGTACTTCAGCAGAATTTGAAAATATATCACTGCTGCTATAGTTGGATACAGTTACTCTATACCAGCAAGTGCTGCTGACATTATTGAGAAACAGATGTACATAATAGATGTACCTAATATATTGGCCACTAATGAATATATATCTTACCCATTACTATGATTCCAAGCGCCTGGGCGAAATGAAGTGGAACAAAGAGTAATGTATGATAAATCCTTCATTTATCAGTTGGCAATTAGTCAAAAATATGAGATATAATGGTGTAGCAGGAGAATAAATTGTTAATTTTCTACAAACGGTTTAACTTTGCCTTTAATTGCAATCCACATATGTAACTACAACCTATTACAATTAGTTAAGCTGCACATACTGAACCTGTTAATATCCAAATATGTTCATTGTCATCTTGCTTTAAAAAATCTGTACAACATACAAAACATACAAAAAGTTTGTTTTGTATGTTTTAGCCATGGCATTATGTCACCTACTGCTCCCTAATCAATAAATACAACCATCTTCTATCTATTACCTCCAATTTCAAATTACCTCCAAAACCAATGGCAAGTCAATGGAAACAATATGCATCTACCAAATGGAATAGAATGTATTTTATAGTGATGTTTGAATCAAAAGCAGGATTGGATCTGTCTTTAAATGCATCAAAACAATCACAACAAGAGAAGGAACTAACACTTTTTAGACACAATTGTGCACTGAAGGTTACAATTTTTCCTGCTGTTATAGTTCTTATGTTTTTGTAGCAATTATATAATAGTCACTGTCACATCGTGTGAATAAGTTTTTGAAGGTAAATATACCACATGGTGGTGCTGTTTCCCCATGTTTTATCAACTGATAAAGCAGAAAGGTTCAAAATTGTCACTATGACTTTTATATTTACCTTATTTAGTAAGAGGTTAATATTTATATTTGTATTGTCTGGGACTCTATCTCTAATTGGCTATTGAACAGATATAGTAACATGACAAAACCAGATACTTCCAACGAATGAGGACTCATTGGGTGATTTAATGAGTATGAAATGATATCAGTCTCATGACATGCAGTCACCATACATCAGTCCATTTCAACACCTACTGAAGAGTTTGGAGTGACATCTCCCACTACTACATTGTTCACATTCTACATGAGTGAATATTAAATATGCATTTAAGTTTTAAGGGACAGAGGTAAAATTAAGACTCTCACTGTATGTACTGAAATGAACTGGCAGATTTTTTTTTATTTAATACACTGTAACGGTGGTGCAGTGGTTAGCACTCGTACCTCACAGCATTAAGGACCCCGGTTCTGTGTGGAGTTTGCATGTTCTCCCTGTTTCTCCAGGTACTCCAGTTTCCTCCCACCATCCAAACACATGCACTGATAGGTTAATTGGTTAATCTAAATTGTCCATAGGTGTGAATGTGAGAGTGATTGTTTGTCTATATATGTTCAGCCCTGAGATGAACTGGAGACTCATACAGGGTGTACCCCGTCTTCACCCATTGTAGCTGGATTAGACCCCCAGTGACCCTAGTGAGGATAGAGCGGGTTCAGATGATGAGAGACACTGTAACTCATCTTGTATGGCATCTACAAAGCAAACTGACATGAACCTGTTTCTTTGTATGTTTTTGTTTCCATGTCTTTTTAATTTATTTTCATATTTTTATGTACAGCACTTTGGCTTCGCTTGTGGCTCTTTTAAATGTGCTATACAAATAAAATGAATTGATTGATTGTTTGACAATACTGATTTAGTTAACGGTTTATTTGTTCAATTCTATTATGATGGTGCTGAAATGCAGTCTGAGTTTGGAATTACTTTTATCAATATTTAAAAGTGCAGAATCTCACCAAAATGGTTTCTGACTTGTATTTCTATAACAGGGGTGTCATACGTATGTCCTGTGGGGTCCAATCTGACTTGGAGAATGCAAAAAAGTCCAGTGAAGCTATTATTATTATTATTATTATTATTATTATTATTATTATTATTATTATTATTATTATTATTATTATTATTATTATTATTATTATTATGCACTTGAGATCATATTGGGCCTCTGAACTAAAATGAGTTGGACCCCTGTTATATGCAAACATTTTCCTCAAATACTAATTAAAATTGATTCAATAGTCCAGTATAAATCCAGCATTTACCCAGTTTAAAAACAAAATATAGAACGTTATCTGTATAACTGAATATCTAGTTATAATGAGGAAAAATTTATAAAATAACATATTATTGTAATAAATGAATACAGACTATTGTGATAAGGAAATATTATCAGAGCAATTAAATACTGTATTTGTAGTAAATATTTAAAGTGCATATAAATATCATGGTTTATATTAAAAACAGTTGATTATGTAAATCTGATTGTGTGTGCAGGGTAACTACCAAAGTGTATGTGAATGGTTTAGATGAATGCTTTGTGTTGTTGGAAATTATACAGAAAAAGTGTGTTAACAAAACAAAGGAAGTTAAAATTTGGATATTTATTCTTTGTTTGTAAAAATGGGGTGTTATATGTACGGAGCCCTCTGATGATATGGTGAAAAAAATTATCTAATTTGTGGCCATGAAATTGTAATTTGTGGCCACAAATTAGATTTTTTCTCTTCCAATGTCATCAGAGGGCTCCATATGGTCCTTTGTTATCTTATTATTTTATGTGTTTGAAATAAACTAAATTAAACTAAACTAACTAAAAGTGAAAAGTGCCCCTGCGTTGACTAATGGAATTTCCCTGGTAACTTTAATAAATATTCATACTTGGGAAACTCTTTACTTTAATTAGATATTTAGTCTTGTGATAATGTAAATTTTCCACAGACTTTTGTAGTTTATCTTTTTTTCTTGTCTTAGAAATGATCTAATTTCAACACAGCACGTTGTCTAAAAACAGACCATGTTTATGTCTTCAGTAAAAAAAAAAAAAATGTGTCAGTGTTGACCTTAAAAATACAGGTCGTCCAGTTCTGAGTTATCTCACTTTTGAATGAACGTGGAAAAAGCTTTTCTGTCGAAACAAACCTAACAACAGGAACAAACAGTTACACGCAACAGCTCTGGGCTAACTATAGAAGAGACAGGAAAACCACAGTTTCACACACACACACACACACGCACACACACACACACACACACACACACACACACAAACACACACACACACACACACACACAAACACACACACTTTCATTCTACCTGGGTTCTTCCACCTCTACAAAATGCCACACTTCTCCAGCTCTACCCTCTATCCTGATCAACAATGATTATAGGCTCGTCCAAACAGGTAGAAAGACCAACAGCCATTCTGCATCACACTATTAGTCAGCCACCGTTGCATAACTCTGTTAATTCTTTTTTCCCTAAAACAATCCTGTTAGCTCAAACACATGTGCCAACAGGTCCTCCGTGTGATCCACTGGAGGGTGTCGTCATTTCCTCTTTGGAGCACAATCACAAGGTTTCCACTTTATAATAAAGATGCAATTATAACCATTTTGGACACATTTTTAATTTTATTACACTGCTCTAATTTTTTTTAACAAAGTATCTGCTTAAGATATTAAATGTGTTAAATCTTATACAATTTATGATGAATCAGAAAACAAATGACAAAAGTGCTGGTTAGTTCATGTTTTAATATATATGATGGTGTGTTATTCCACATATATGGTGGTTTATGTACATGTATACAATGGATTTGTAAATATTCCACTAGAAAGAACCTGGATGGATCATAATGTGCAGACAGTGTTTTGAAGTAGATCTGAGAACAATATTCCTTTGGACTAAAACCTATTCTCTTGTTCATTCTAAGAATTTTACATTTTGAACCCAGACTTATCTTAGAAACTTGAGCCAACCAACATTTAAGACTTGAGTTTCATTAGTTTTATTCCAGAAGCATTTTAATTGTAGATCAATGTAATTATTTTTACACATTATTTGGCCAAGTCCCAGGTACACTTAATCAAGAATGAATCACATAGTTTTTTTTATGACAAACAAACAAACAAAATGTATTTGTTCTTTGTTTGTTTCTTAAAATAAATTGTGTTCTAAAAGGTGTTACTGGTATGTTATGAAACCCCACAGATTTTTTTTTTTCTACAGGTGATACTTTGGGTTTTTCCCTCGTTTGTCCTCACATCACCTCTCTCACTGAATCTTCCGACTGAAACCAATTCTCTGCTGTTCTTTCCTGTGATTGTGTATGACTGATGAACTACTCCATTCTGCTAGAATGGGAGGAACGTTGCCATCAGGCCAGGCCACAGTAATGACCTTGGACACAAATGTGTTACTTTACATGAAATAAATATATATTATAATGTTTCAAAATATGACAAGTTTAAGTATTACTATGTCTAGATAAAAAGAAAAAAAGAGGAAATAGTGGTGTATGCACATTAAACAGTAGGCTTTGTTGTAAAAAGAAGGAAGTAACATTACAGGATTTCAATATTATACATAGAAAACAAATATCATGGTTCTATTGAAACATAATGTAAATATATTTTGAACCCTTCTGTCACGGATCGGGGTGAGGTGAAGGAGGACTCCATTGCACAGTACTGAAGGGCAAAATAATTTAATAACAAAAGTACAACATAAAGACAAGACAGACACAACCTGGGAGTAAACGGCCAGAGTCCGTGGTGATGATGAGTGTCCGGGTTATGGTGATTGGGGAGATGGAAGACATTGACCGGGTTATGGAGGTGACATAGAAGAATGGTCCTGCACTGGCAGCTACAAGCCTCACCGCTTAAATAGTCACCGATTAGGAACGGCTTGCAGCTGCGCAGTGCAGGACCAGGTGAGTGTGGAAAATTGGGGGAAAGGTCACTGGAACGGAGGTCATGACAGTACCCCCCCCCTAAGGGGCGGCTCCTGAAGCCCCTAAAAAACAAAACACAACCCCCCCCCCGTTGTCCAGAGCTTCTCCGAGCAGGGCGGCATGGTAACCTCCTGGTCGGAGTACCCTCTGGGCAGAGCGGTGTGGCATCCTTCTGGGCAGGGCGGTGTGGAAACCCCCTGGGCGGAGTACCCTCTGGGCGGAGCGGTGTGGAATCCCTTCTGGGCAGGGCGGTGTGGAAACCCCCTGGTGGAGTACCCTCTGGGCAGAGCGGTGTGGCATCCTTCTGGGCAGGGCGGTGTAGAAACCCCCTGGGCGGAGTACCCTCTGGGCAGAGCGGTGTGGAATCCCTTCTGGGCAGGGCGGTGTGGAAACCCCCTGGCGGAGTACCCTCTGGGCAGAGCGGTGTGGCATCCTTCTGGGCAGGGCGGTGTGGAAACCCCCTGGGCGGAGTACCCTCTGGGCAGAGCGGTGTGGAATCCCTTCTGGGCAGGGCGGTGTGGAAACCCCCTGGCGGAGTACCCTCTGGGCAGAGCGGTGTGGCATCCTTCTGGGCAGGGCGGTGTGGAAACCCCCTGGGCGGAGTACCCTCTGGGCAGAGCGGTGTGGAATCCCTTCTGGGCAGGGCGTTGTGGAAACCCCCTGGCGGAGTACCCTCTGGGCAGAGCGGTGTGGCATCCTTCTGGGCAGGGCGGTGTGGAAACCCCCTGGGCGGAGTACCCTCTGGGCAGAGCGGTAGCAGGAGCAACATGACTGGTCTGACTGAGGACCAAGGAGACTGATTGGGTGGGGTCACCACGGACTCTGGCTAGACAGGAACAAGACAAAAAGAAGAAACTGGCAACAGGCAGGGACAGGAAACAGGCAGGCAGAAACGAACAACAAGCAAGGACAGGGGACAGAAGCCAGCAACGGGCAACAAGCAGGGACAGGGGACAGAAGCCGGCAACGGGCAACAGGCAGGGACAGGGGACAGAAGCCGGCAACGGGCAACAGGCAGGGACAGGGGACAGAAGCCGGCAACGGGCAACAGGCAGGGACAGGGGACAGAAGCCGGCAACGGGCAACAGGCAGGGACAGGGGACAGAAGCCGGCAACGGGCAACAGGCAGGGACAGGGGACAGAAGCCAACCACGGGCAACAGGCAGGGACAGGGAACAGAAGCCAACCACGGGCAACAGGCAGGGACAGGGGACAGAAGCCAACCACGGGCAACAGGCAGGGACAGGGAACAGAAGCCAACCACGGGCAACAGGCAGGGACAGGGAACAGAAGCCAACCACGGGCAACAGGCAGGGACAGAGGACAGAAGCGAGCAACGGGCAAGAGTCAGGGACAGGAACAGACAGAAATGACCAACGACAGACCAACGACAGACCAAGACCGACGAAAAGACACAACACCAGGCGACAGGACAACTAGCCAGAAGACAAGACAACTAGCCAGAAGACAAGACAACTAGCCAGAAGACAAGACAACTAGCCAGAAGACAAGACAACAAGCCAGAAGACAAGACAACAAGCCAGAAGACAAGACAACAAGCCAGAAGACAAGACAACAAGCCAGAAGACAAGACAACAAGCCAGAAGACAAGACAACAAGCCAGAAGACAAGACAACAAGCCAGAAGACAAGACAACAAGCCAGAAGACAAGACAACAAGCCAGAAGACAAGACAACAAGCCAGAAGACAAGACAACAAGCCAGAAGACAAGACAACAAGCCAGAAGACAAGACAACAAGCCAGAAGACAAGACAAAAAGCCAGAAGACAAGACAAAAAGCCAGAAGACAAGACAAAAAGCCAGAAGACAAGACAAAAAGCCAGAAGACAAGACAAAAAGCCAGAAGACAAGACAAAAAGCCAGAAGACAAGACAAAAAGCCAGAAGACAAGACAAAAAGCCAGAAGACAAGACAAAAAGCCAGAAGACAAGACAAAAAGCCAGAAGACAAGACAAAAAGCCAGAAGACAAGACAAAAAGCCAGAAGACAAGACAAAAAGCCAGAAGACAAGACAAAAAGCCAGAAGACAAGACAAAAAGCCAGAAGACAAGACAAAAAGCCAGAAGACAAGACAAAAAGCCAGAAGACAAGACAAAAAGCCAGAAGACAAGACAAAAAGCCAGAAGACAAGACAAAAAGCCAGAAGACAAGACAAAAAGCCAGAAGACAAGACAAAAAGCCAGAAACTCGGAACGCTAGCCAGAAACTCGGAACGCTAGCCAGAAACTCGGAACGCTAGCCAGAAACTCGGAACGCTAGCCAGAAACTCGGAACGCTAGCCAGAAACTCGGAACGCTAGCCAGAAACTCGGAACGCTAGCCAGAAACTCGGAACGCTAGCCGGAAACTCGGAACGCTAGCCGGAAACACGGAACGCTAGCCGGAAACACGGAACGCTAGCCGGAAACACGGAACGCTAGCCGGAAACACGGAACGCTAGCCGGAAACACGGAACGCTAGCCGGAAACACGGAACGCTAGCCAAAAACACGGAACGCTAGCCAAAAACACGGAACGCTAGCCAAAAACACGGAACGCTAGCCAAAAACACGGAACGCTAGCCAAAAACACGGAACGCTAGCCAAAAACACGGAACGCTAGCCAAAAACACGGAACGCTAGCCAAAAACACGGAACGCTAGCCAAAAACACGGAACGCTAGCCAAAAACACGGAACGCTAGCCAAAAACACGGAACGCTAGCCAAAAACACGGAACGCTAGCCAAAAACACGGAACGCTAGCCAAAAACACAGAACGCTAGCCAAAAACACAGAACGCTTAAACCAGATACACAGAACGCTTAAACCAGATACACAGAACGCTTAAACCAGATACACAGAACGCTTAAACCAGATACACAGAACGCTTAAACCAGATACACAGAACGCTTAAACCAGATACACAGAACGCTTAAACCAGATACACAGAACGCTTAAACCAGATACACAGAACGCTTAAACCAGATACACAGAACGCTTAAACCAGATACACAGAACGCTTAAACCAGATACACAGAACGCTTAAACCAGATACACAGAACGCTTAAACCAGATACACAGAACGCTTAAACCAGATACACAGAACGCTTAAACCAGATACACAGAACGCTTAAACCAGATACACAGAACGCTTAAGCCAGATACACAGAACGCTTAAGCCAGATACACAGAACGCTTAAGCCAGATACACAGAACGCTTAAGCCAGATACACAGAACGCTTAAGCCAGATACACAGAACACTGGGCAAGAAAACACAGAACGGGACAGAGACACAGACCGCTTAAGCCAGAAACACAGAACGCTAGAAAGCGACACAGAACGCTAGAAAGCGACACAGAACGCTAGAAAGCGACACAGAACGCTAGAAAGCGACACAGAACGCTAGAAAGCGACACAGAACGCTAGAAAGCGACACAGAACGCTAGAAAGCGACACACAACGCTAGACAGCGACACACAACGCTAGAAAGCGACACACAACGCTAGAAAGCGACACACAACGCTAGAAAGCGACACACAACGCTAGAAAGCGACACACAACGCTAGAAAGCGACACACAACGCTAGAAAGCGACACAACGCTAGAAAGCGACACAACGCTAGAAAGCGACACAACGCTAGAAAGCGACAGAACGCTAGAAAGCGACAGAACGCTAGAAAGCGACACAGAACGCTAGAAAGCGACACAGAACGCTAGAAAGCGACACAGAACGCTAGACAGCGACACAGAACGCTAGACAGCGACACAGAACGCTAGACAGCGACACAGAACGCTAGACAGCGACACAGAACGCTAGAAAGCGACACAGAACGCTAGAAAGCGACACAGAACGCTAGAAAGCGACACAGAACGCTAGAAAGCGACACAGAACGCTAGAAAGCGACACAGAACGCTAGAAAGCGACACAGAACGCTAGAAAGCGACACAGAACGCTAGAAAGCGACACAGAACGCAGAGACACAGAACGCAGAGACACAGAACGCAGAGACACAGAACGCAGAGACACAGAACGCAGAGACACAGAACGCAGAGACACAGAACGCTTAAGCCAGGAACACAGAACGCTTAAGGCAGAAACACAGATCGCTTAAGGCAGAAACACAGAACGCTTAAGGCAGAAACACAGATCGCTTAAGGCAGAAACACTGAACGCTTAAGGCAGAAACACTGAACGCTTAAGCCAGAAACACTGAACGCTTAAGCCAGAAACACTGAACGGGACAGAACGCAAGACTGGACAGACTTTAGACGGAACAGACAGGGGAAAACTAAAACAAAAAGGGTCCCTTCAGCACTGGCGGAGTCCAGATGGTGGCAGGACCATTCTGTCACGGATCGGGGTGAGGTGAAGGAGGACTCCATTGCACAGTACTGAAGGGCAAAATAATTTAATAACAAAAGTACAACATAAAGACAAGACAGACACAACCTGGGAGTAAACGGCCAGAGTCCGTGGTGATGATGAGTGTCCGGGTTATGGTGATTGGGGAGATGGAAGACATTGACCGGGTTATGGAGGTGACATAGAAGAATGGTCCTGCACTGGCAGCTACAAGCCTCACCGCTTAAATAGTCACCGATTAGGAACGGCTTGCAGCTGCGCAGTGCAGGACCAGGTGAGTGTGGAAAATTGGGGGAAAGGTCACTGGAACGGAGGTCATGACACCTTCTGTCAAATTATGTATAATGACCTTAAATGTTCAGTGTCTATAACCGGGTGGTAAAATAATGATTACCATTTGGTTGTTGGTGTTAACCACCTCTATTTATAAGACAATCACTCTATACTGTATGTTGCCCACAAATAGGAAAATCTTCCATTTTAATTATCATGAACTCCATTACAAACCCTTGCAGACTATTTTTGTCACAACTAACATTTTTTTTTGTCTTTTCCAAGTACGTTATCATCATTTATTCTAACATGGTTCTCTGCATTTGTTTTTTTTTTTTTTGGTGTGTGGGGGGGTATTTTCCTATATTTAATTCAATGATTATGATGACTATGTAAATTCATAAAAAATAAATGTAGCAGACTTTTTAAAAACATAATATATCATGAACTGAACATAATGAAAAGTGTCTGTAACTGCTCCATGGGATTTGCCAGAGATTCAGTGTTGATGGTGAAGGTGTTCCCTACAGAGGCTCTGAACATCTGAGTGGGTCATATCTGATGATGATAAAACGATGACAAGGTACATTTTACCTGGATTATTTTTAATGTAGGATTAGTGGTACTAAAGTTATCACTCATTCATTCATCTCCTGAACCCACTTTATCCTCACTAGGGTCACGAGGGTCAAATCCATCTCCAACAGGTGAAGGCGGGGTACACTCTGTACAAGTCGCCAGATCATCACAGGGCTGAACATATATAGACAATCACTTTTACATTCACACGTAAGGGCAATTTAGATTACCCAAGTAACCTTTGCAGTGCATGGATGGTGGAAGGAAGCCAGAGTACCTGGCCTGGTGTTGAATCAAGCTAAGGACCTTCTTGCTATAAGGCAGGAGTGCTAACCACTGCACCACTGTACCACCTGGTTCTAAAGTTATTTAACATTTTAGATCAGCAGATGCTTTTGTTCAGTGGTAGGTGTTTGGGTGTTTATTGGTTAATCTGTAACATTACTGTGTGTGTTTGTATACCTGAGTGTATGTTGTGTGTTGGTTTCTTGCTATCTCTTTGCTTCCTACGAAGCCATTCATCGCACCATCTTATCTGCTCTTCTGCACCACTTACACCAGTTATCATTTACATAAATATGAGCTGGAGGTTGCAAACACAAAAGCATTTAGATGGGTGCAAAAGATTCTGTAGAAGAAGTGACAGTGGAAATATGATGTTTGAATCCAGAAGTGTGCATTTTGGAAGTTGCTACAGTATATTTGTATTTTTGGAAGAAAAAGTGATCATGTTTAGGCATAGCGGTTGGAGCTGCAGGAGCATGAGGGTCAGAGTCTCCTGTAAGAGGTCTTTGGTAAGCCAATATTAAATGCCAGCAAAGCTTTATATATTGAATATGCTTGTTCGATCTCCACTGTACATGTTACCTCCCCATAAAAAAAAACAAAACAAACAAGTGGTGTGAGGTACAAACAAACCCCATCCCTTTCAAATGTTGTCACTCTTCATCCCAAAACATCAGACGATGGATTTGACCTTTTAAGGTCACTCAGGGTCAAAGGTCATAATGCCATTTTGCAGCCCATGCCAAGTTTCCTACTGTATCTGTCAACTAGAAGAGCACTTTAAGACTGCAGACCCCCCCCCCCCCGGGATCACCACCAAAACAAAATCATTTCCAGATCTCCCCATTACCAACCTACCTTGTAAATTTAATCCAAATCCATCCATAACCTTTGGAGTTGTCTTGCTAAATAACAGACAAATAGACAGACAGACAAACAGACAAGCAAAAACATAACCTCCTTGGTGGAGGTAATAATAGTAACTATGTCTCTATCACTACTTAGGTCAAAATCTATGCACACAAGATGCAGAATTTAAAGCATTTTTGGTGCTCATTGGAATTCTCTGAGATGAACAGTACAAAAGTTATATCCAAAATGTCGCTTGAACTTTTAATTTGACCATGGCCTTTGACCTAGAGTCTTCAAATGTGTCCTTCAAGATTCTCATGTCAATACACATCAACAGTGAAAGCAAAAAGAAGCATTATGCAAAATTGAGTATACAGGAAAAAGAAAATTCCCAAACAACCTTTTACCTTTTATCTTTTAGCATAGAGAAAACACATTTTTAGTGGCCTTAAATTTGACCTTTGACCTACATTCACCAGAATTTTCTGGGATATATTGTGGACCATTTCACACTGTTCCTAAACATTTCATGAAAATTGGCCTAATAGTTTTTGCGTAAAGTTACTGAAAATCAGACCAACAAACAGACAAACCAAATCAAAAACAATACCCCTGCACAAACACACCTGACTCAAAGCAGTATGTTGTTATCAGGCTTCAGCAGACCTTGATAATGAGCTGATCATTTGAATCAGGTGTGTTGGAGCAGGGTGACATCTAAAACATGCAGACCAGTGTGCCTTGAGGTCCAGAGTTGAAGACCTCTGGTATAGGTAAAAGTGTCCTGTCAGTGTCTTTAACCAAGGTACTGATGTGGATCTGGCGTTAGTCCTTGAGTTCATTGCTAATGTGCTAAATGCTAATTCTAATCACTAATGCTAATGCAGAGACAGAATATCTGTAAGCCTATAGGAACAATAAAGTGACTCAACCCACAAAGACCCAAACATCCAACATCAACCAAAAGCATCTACTGATATAAACTGTTAAATAACTTCTGAACCACTAATCCTACCAACAAATGTTAATAAAGTGTGTAAAATACATTGATTCACTAGTAAAACCCATGGAGTTTGTTAAATGACAGTCATGGATTTATGTTCAGTTAATGATATTTTTACTGAAAAAGTTCGTTTTCCTTCAGGTTTCCCTATTATTGAATACATCTCAACTCTAATCTTAACATTTACAATTATCTACATGATCAGTGAACTAAATACTGGGAAATACACCAGTTTCTGAAAAACAAACAAACAAAATACAGAGACTAAAAATAAATGGTGATGAATCACTTCAGAAAGATTAAATAAAGAGAAAACATAATTTGGGAACTAAGACTTATGTGGGTTAAGACATATTGGGACAGTTCATATATGGTCTTAAAAATAGAGTTGTCAACAAACAGCTACCAGTACACACTTAACTTCAACACCTTTAACGTCATAGTAAACTTCAGGATGGCAGTAGTTATCAGTAAGAAACACAAAACAACTTTGAATCTTTATGGATGGAGCAAAATACATAATTGGATCACATACAACCTGACTTTACTACTTTTTCATCCACCTGACAAAAATGTACCAGACAAGTGGGGCATCACCATGGAGATACTTGGGTTGGATTTGTATGTCATCAAAGTGCTTATTGTTTTTCCTCTTACAATGCTCTGATGTCAGAGTTGAACCATAACTTCCTGAGAGTTTCTGCCCATTTTACGCAAGAACTGGACAGGTGTGAAAATAAGTAGGTGAGAGGGGGTTGAAGATCTTGTTTATTATCTGTCATATATACTATCTTAACATTGTGCCTTATACTGCTGCAGCTACATGTGTAAATAATTAAGTTAAAGACACATACGTTAACTATCTAGAATACACAATAAAGTACCCACAGTGATAATAAATATAAGCTGTAAAATGACATTCACTAATGTATAAAACAAATAAATCAACTTAACCATGAGGAATACTTCTATAGGAAGCATCCAGATATTTAAGTCCTCATTCCATCAGTTTGACAGTGCTCCTTGAGATCAATAATTGATTAATTATTGTGAATTTTAGAACACAAACAGCAGAAAATAAATATAAGGTATATGAAAATAAATTGACAACCATTTTGAGACAAGCAAAAATAGATTATTATAGCAAAAGGCTAGAGCGTAAATAATATAAAATAAATGTGGAAAGTCTTAAACACTGTTATAGGAAATACATTTGCACCAACAAGTGTACCTAAACATTTCACTATTGGTAATTATGTTATAGAGAACATGAAAGAAGTAGCCAATTAATTTAACTCTTTTTACATTTTTAAATATCAGGCCTAATCTTGCAAACTTTCTAAAAAAAGTAGGATGGGCAAATGGGGAAAATAGAAACTAGGCCTATGCAGTCATCTCTGACTGCTAAAGGTATATCCCCCAAACATGATGCTTCCAGTCACCCATTATTTCCATTCCTCCCGTCCACCCATTCACCCATTCACCCATTCATGACTGTATATATGAAATACTAAATATAAAAGAATGAGTTCATGTGCCTGACCTACAGCATGAGCACACTGAATTTGGTGGCAATCTGTCCACCCAGTCAAAAGTTGCCAGAACTCGACTCACAGGACACTGTTGGGGGTAAGTAACGGTGGGTGCACCACAGTAAAGATGGTGATACCATACACATTCATGTGTAAAATAGTGAACTATCCCTTTAAGTAGAAAACTAGACCACCTACTAGACTTTTCACTTTTCCTGTGTCTGTAAAAACAGCCCCCACCTACACCACGATACAGTCATTTCTGCAGGTATGGAATGAATGCATATTGAAAGATAACAGAGATGTGATGAAGGGGCGTAAAACAAACATTAAGACTCTAAGATAAACAAAACTCGGTGCCTTTTGGATCTCACAGAAGTCAAGCGTCACCCGACATGCAGTGCACAACGTTGAGTAATAGTATTAACAGTGAATATAATACTACTACTACTACTACTAGTACTACTACTACTACTACTACTACTACTAATAATAATAATTATTATTATACTAGTATTGGGTAGATAAATGGTTTTAAGGGGCTCAGATAGATTAAAAAACCATGAATAAATAATAATGGATTTGATTTCTATAGTGCTATTCAAGGCACCCACATTACTTTACATTATTGATATTCATTCACTCTCACATTCTCACTCTGGTGGTGGTAAACTATGTTTATAGTCACAGTTGCCGTGGAGCAGACTGATAGAAGCGTGGCAGTTTCTGACCACCAGTAAAACATTCATATGAAGTCACACCAGTGTGAATGGCACTGGAGGCAAGGAGGGTGCAGTGTCTTGCCCAAGGACACAATGGACAGACTAGGACAGAGCAGGTTCCCAACCACCAGCCCTTTGGTTATCGAATGACCCACTCTACCTCCTGAAAAATAAGACAATATAACATGGTTAAATTTATTTACTGCCTTCCAGAATCTGCTAATTTTAAAATGGAGCCTTTATTGGTCCTTCAAAACACCTAATGTTTTTTTTCTTTTTCAAATATCAATTTCTGTGTATGGTTTTCAATTATTATTATTATTATTATTATTATTATTATTATTATTATTATTATTATTATTATTATTATTATTATTATTATTATTATTATTATTATTATTATTATTATTATTATTATTATTATTATTATATTATTATCATTATTATTATTATTATTATTATTATTATTATTATTATTATTATTATTATTATTATTATTATTATTATTATTATTATTATTATAAGAGAATAATAACCATAACATTATATATATTTATATATATATATTTTTTTTTAACATGATCACTTTAGGGTCTGATCGAGATAAAGTGAGTATCAACATGAAAAAGTTGATTTATCCACCTGACTATTTATTTTTCACTAAAGGTCTGTATTTTATGGACTGTTATCCCTTTTGAAATACCACTTGTAGAAAAAAAGCCATAGCCATAGATTGAATTTGAGGTTTAATATCAAATGAATTATATGATATTTATACATAATTATATCTAAACAAAATTATTTTATCACATTTGATACATTGGGTCTCGGTGCTCAACGATTATTATTTTTTAAAAACAAAATATAACACAAATAGGTCTAATAAATTGATAAGCCCTTTTCAAACGTATCAAAATTCGGCCTCCTTCCTCATTAGTGTCTGGCTTGTAGTGCCACTGGAAAGGCCTCTGATAAAAAAAATTCCACCCCCTGATGGATTATCTGTGTATTGCATGTATCTAATTGTATACATCAGATACTTCAAGATAAAAAAATGTCACTAATCATGCAGAGGGGTTCAAAACTCGAAATCAAATACGAAACATTCTGTGTTGTAGAGTTAAAGCCTATAACACCTAAGCCTAAAGTGTTATAGGGGGCGGCATGGTGGTGCCGTGGTTAGCACTCCTGCCTCACAGCAGGAAGGACCCTGGTTCAATTGAAGTTTGCATGTTCTACCCATGTCTGTTTCTCCAGGTACTCCAGTTTCCTCCCACCATCCAAACACATGCACTGATTGGTTAATTGGTTAATCTAAATTGTCTATAGGTGTGAATGTGAGAGTGATTGTTTGTCTATATATGTTCAGCCCTGAGATGAACTGGAGACTTCACCCATTGTAGCTGGATTAGACCCCCAGTGACCCTAATGAGGATAAAGCGAGTTCAGATGATGAGATGACAATGGTTAATGCCAACATTCATTTTATTTTTATAGTTTTTTAGTTAAGCTAATTCTGAACTCTGCTTCACCTCTGTGCCACAGTTTTAACAGTTTGTGTCTTTTTGTAATATTATATACTAATGAAAACATAATGATTTGTATTATATTCTGTTAATGGAGGTAGATCCTCTAAAAATCAAACTGTGCTTTGTTATGTCTACCATTTTTATTATTATTTTTTTTAAAATGTAACCTTTATTTAACCAGGTCTGTCCCATTGTGATCAATTATTTCTTTTTCAAGGGAGACCTGCCCAAGAATGGCAACAACACATAGTTTCATTTACATTAATCGTAAAAACATGTCATTTACCAATGACATATTTTCATGAGTGTTACTTTGACTGTCTGTTAGCTCACTGAAAAAGCTATGGACAAATTTGGATGAAATTTCAGGAAGTATTGATACTGGCACAACAAACCAATTATTGAATTTTGGTGGTGATTGGGGTGGGGGTGCTGATCTGTCTCGGTCTATCTGAGTGCTTTTTTTTTTTAGTTTACCTTGTATTCCTCATAATTCTATGCTATGGTGCCCTTTTTATTTCATGTGATGTGCTTTTTCAGATAGTTTATCCTCAAAGACATGCTTGGGTGTTCATGTGAAAAATGGAAGGAATATCTTGTAAAAAGAGACAAAAAAACTAGGGAAGACGTTCCACCCCAGGCTCTTGTCTCACCCCCACACAGTTGTCCAATTTCTGCCAGAAGTACTTGTCAAAGTCAACCTGTCTTTTTTGGAAAGCTTTGAAAAGTTACAGAAATTGTTGCATAAGTTGAGATGCTGCACTCCCGATGGAACATTGGACAAGTGTGAGGGCAGTGAGTTCCTGGAGCGATTTGAAGAAATAACTTGGCAAAAGTCAACCTTTATCCAGAAAATTAACAATATCAGTAGTTTAAATTCAGAAATGACAGAAAGGTGAAAGAAGGATTCAAGTCCCTGTCCCTGTTATTATTATTATTATTATTATTATTATTATAGATGGTGGGGGTACTTTTTACTGTTGCACATTCTGACCACTGTATACTGTTTACAGATTGATGCATCATATTCTATATTTCTGTGGTGTCATGAGCTCAGAGAAACACACCTTTTTTCATTTTGAGCCAAAGCATCGATGAATCAAAGAAGGCGTATTCTAAGGAGAAAGATAATTCACTCAAGTCACAAAGGAACAAATATTCAAAACTAAGACATTTGGAATTATACATGGTTATAATGCAAAAAAGTAAGTAAAAGCTGCCAGATGCATGTAGTGAAGTAAAAAGAAAATGTAATATTTATCTCTAAGATGCAGTGGAATAGAGATATAAAGGAGCATTTAAAAGAAAGACTGATGTTACATGTAAGTAAATAATCAATTATTGTATTTAAGTATAGTGTTTCTGTAAATAACTGTACATTACATTAGTGCCACAGTTCTATGGCGTCCATGTTTGGTTTGGAAAAAGTTAAGTCCAATGTAGGCAGACTTTTTTAAACCCAAGTAGTTTTTATAATATTATATCTGCATACCTACAAATGTTGGAGTGGGTATTTGAAACAAATATATCTGGTGAATAGAGGGAATAGAATGAAACTGTTCATCTATCAGGGATTTCACTGTGTGCACTACTGTGTGGTCTCTTCTTTAAGGAAACTAAGCAGTGGGCAACACTATAAAAACACTGTGCAGTTCTCAGGTCTTTTTTTAAATAAAGGAAATTTGCATTTGCAGCAAATCTAGAAACAGAGAGAAGAGAAGAAAGGTGAAGTTCCACAATCTGAGGGGAGTTTTTCATTTGATTTCATATCCTAATGTAAAAGAAGACTATAAAAGTATCTGACAGTGAGCTGTAGGCCACATGAAGGGGTAGTTTCTGGGAAAAGAATTTTCTTTCTCACATCCTTTCTGTTTCTGCTGTATACTCCCCTCCTACTATCACATACGACACCCTCACTGGAAAGGTATTCTTAGTCATTGTCACTGAATGAGATGTAAAATGACTCCTCTAGATACATGGACACATGTACGCACACATGCACGCACACACACCTATAGTTCTTTCAGCAATTTTCCAGCTTATTTCATGAATCCATTTTTTTACATGTTACACTTTTTTTGTGATTTTGTGTCTGCACTGACATAATTATCTCATTATAATTAAAGATAAGACAGTGGAGGTCTTTTTTTCAGTATCCTGTATTTTGAATTACATGCACAAATGTCTGCTGAAGCGGTTGCCATATGCCGGCTTTACAATGCACTTTCAGAGTAATATTACTACCCCGTTCCCTGAAGGGGGGGGAGGGTATTGTTTTTGAGTAGGTTTGTTTGTTTGCTTGTTGGTCTTTCTGTTTTTAAGGAGGTTTATGCAAAAATTACTGGACAAATTTCCATAGAATTTTCAGGAAAGGTACAAGCTGGTTCAGAATAAATCCCATTAAATTTTGGTGAATGTAGGTGAAAGGTCAACACCACAGTCATTAAAAATGTGTTTTTAAAATAATAAGAGATAGGGCAAATTAGGTAAAGTGTGTGCAACAGGGATGGGGTATGTTGTGCTGAGTATCACTTGTTGCTAGTGTGTTGACTTGTGGGTTGTAGATGTGGTAGTTTTTATGCTGTTGAGTATTTGTACACGCTGTACTTCCTTTGTCCAACAGTCATCATCCAACTGTTCTGGCCATAGGAATGTGATGCAAGGCTATTGTCATCCAAAATTACTAATATCTTCCAAAATATTGTTCCTATGAATTTCACATTTTAGGTAATCTTTTCCTCGACCAAGTCACAGTGTGAACATCTTACATCAGTTAAATGACATATCATCAGGACCAAGTATGTCAAGTGAGCCAACAGTAATGAATTGATAACCCATGTAAATTTTGTAACTAGCTTCATACACACACACACACACACACACACACACATATATATATGTATAATATCAGAGTTAATGTCCTACTTCACTCACAGGTTCAGAGAATATCCAATAGTTGCAGCATTTTGCACAAATACATAAGTATTCCAGAAACTACGGCAAATTGTTCAGGTTTCCTTTTGCTTTCCATGACATAGATATTATTGGTTACAAACAGGTCACATACTGCAGTGTAGCCTCCACAGGCCATATTTGGGTTTGTGGCAGACACTGTTCGCTAGAATCTCACTTTGACGACATACTAATTGTGCAACCTGCAATCGAGCTGAGTACTAATAAGATACTCTCCAATATCACTCACAATCAGTGTGTTACCATAGCAACATCAATCAATAGCTTTAGATCTCATAACTTCATGGAAAGAGAAGATGAACCAGGAACTGTTGAATACTGATTAAAATAAACTTGATTATGGTCTGAGGTCTGAGCCTGTAAGGTATGTCTCCCTCACACACAGTGAGTATCGTGCCTGGAGAGTCAAGTTGTTTTTCATTCATTTTTATATTTTTCTTTTTCTTTTATGTCTTTCGAGTTGATGGACATTGAATAAAATTTTTTTACTCAGACTTTTTCAGCTCAAACTACTTGCAGGTTATATGTCAGCTTGTGGTTTCTTCTGTTTTTACAGAGATGACCTAGTTGCAACAGAATCTGGCAGGTTACAGATTTCAGTGTAACACAAGTATTACCGAAAATTGATATCGTATTGCAACCAAAAGCTGCTATCAAATGGATCGACAAACCAAATGCAATGATCTGCTCAGCTGTCCAACTGGTCTGTTTAAGCTGCACCTGAAGTACACCCAGGAACACAAACTATAGGACTGCACTGAGGTTGTGCTCCATACTGCTGCTACATGTACCACCACTTTAACTCTTACTGTATACTGTGTCATTTTCAGTGTTGTATAAAGTACTGTACTGGAAGGTCACACTTGAGCAGAAGTACAGGTAACCTACTAGAAAACAACTTTGACAGAAGTTTAAGTAATCAACTGAAATACAACTTAAGTTAAAGTCTTCATGTATCTAGTATTTTCTGTACTAAAGTGCAGCAAATAATCTACAATTACATGCACTCAAGTAATGAAAGCAAAAATACAAGTAAATAATAACAACATCAGAAGGCAGTCAGAATTACATCCCAATTTCATCCAAATCCACTCAGAACTTTTAGCATTATCGTATTATTTTCTATTATTTTTATATCCTATTTTAATTTTGTAAAAGTGTATTTATTTATTTGTCAGGGACAGCTCAATAACCATAGAAAGCTGATGTGTTGCACAGAGAGTATAGCATTGATCTAATTTACAACCAGAGAAAAACACATCAGAAGAACACACATACATTAAAATATAGACACAGTATTAAAAAAATAATTTGTTCCAGTTCATTACTGCCAACCATTATGATATACAGTCATACCTCTACTTATGAAAGACCCTGCTAATGAAAAATCCAAGTAACGAAAAACCTTTACCTAAATTTTTCGTCTCTGAATACAAAAGAAAATTCTATTTACGAAAGGAAACTGAAACCTCCGAGACATAAATACTGTACATTACTATAAGTAACTACGTAATGTACATAAATATGTAACGTACGTACTGTATATAGCATCCCATTGGCTATAAGGGAGCTACCCATGATGCTTTTCGTTACCCTTTGGCCCTCATTCATTACAGAGTGACACTGCAGCTGCTGTGTCTCCCAGTAACACAACAACTTTAACAGTAATTTTTCCACCTAGACCAGTGCTTTTAGTATCAAAGGTTCAGCTGAATGGTGCAAGAACATATATAACCGGCAGACTATCATCAGCTTAAGGAAAATTGTTAAAAACTTGGACTCCACAAGAGACCGTTCTATAGAACCTCGGTCTGCTGCTTCAGTCAGATCCAGTACGTGTCCTACAGCAGAGTGTGGAGTCTTTGCAGCTGTGTTTATAACTGGATCATCTGTATGAAGTTGATATGTTATAAGCGAACACTGAAAAGACTCAACAATAAAAAAAAAACAAAAACAAGAATGGACCCTTAAGGGATGTCCATACAGTTATTTATAAAGATTTTTTTTTTCCTGATGAATTTTAACACACTGTGCTCTATTCTGTAGATAAGATGTAAAACATTCTATAGCTTCTGGAGAGAAAGGAAGTGATGCCTGTTGTGTTCAAAGTAAGCTGTAGTTGACAGGGTCAAAGGCTCCCACCATATTATCCTTATCCAAGGATTCTTTAATGTTTTCAATAAGGCAGGTATTTTCTAGTTTTTATTGTATTATATTCAGCTTTTATATATTTTATTTTATATTTTGTAATTGTACCTTTTCTCACACTACAGACGCAGTACGCTGATTAACTATATTTCCTTGTATCATATACTATTGACAGTAAAGCTGAGTCTGAGTTTGATCAGTAGGAAAAATAAAACCACAGGGGAAGTAGCTTTTTTATTGGTTAAGCTGATAAAATCAATTTGTGAACAATCCATGATCATTTTATCTGCTTTAAAATGACTTGTTTTATTTATCACCTTGCAGTGACAACAACACCCTTAACATTAGCCCATACACTCTTCAGACACGCAATGTGGTTATAATAAAGTCATAGTTACTGTAATGAGCAAAACCTCACCTTCTTCACATGATTTGACAGAATGATCACACAACCACACATCCTCCTATTTTTTGCGTAATTTTCAGAAACACTGTAATGTACAGTGTAAAAATTAAATTGAATGTCACTCACTAACCCATTAAATCCCAGTGCTACTTTTGGATCAGTTCCCAAATTTAATTTTTCTCACTATTTAACCTTTCATAAGTGGTTTTTCACCATTTATTATGTGATTCATTTCCCTGTAAATTTTATATTTTCCTGTATTAATGTTCCTATAGTTATTTTAGATGCTCATTAACATTCATTCATTCATTCATGATCTGAACCTGCTGTATCCTCACCTGGGTCATGGGGGTGGGCTGGAGCCTAGGTTCTAGGTTCTTTATTTTGTTATTCCTTCAGTAGAAATACAGAATAAATAAAATATTATATCCCTATGTGGAGTTATAACATTATAATAAGAACCACATACAGTGGACTAAAATAGATTACAAAAAAAACAAAACAGCAGCAACAGCAGCATTTATAAAGACAGTTGATAAAATACAAGTAAAATAGATAACTTAAATAAAAATAAATAATTAAAACATCCCAGCTACTTATAGGTGAAGATATGTCACCAGTTCATCCCAAAGCTGACATGTAGACAATCACTCTCACATTAACTCCTATGGGCAATTTATTATAATTATTTAACCTTTCAGTGCATATATTCAGGAAGCCACAGTTACTGGAGAGAACATTCAAATGCCTCCCTATTGACTGGTGTTGGAATTGAATCCAGAACCTTCTTCCTGTGACACATGAGTGCTATCCACTGCACTGTGTTGCCCCCACAAAACTGTAGTAAAAGTAAGTTTTCCAGCAAAAATATCAAAAACTGAACATAAAAAAAAAATAGAAATCAAGGTAGAGCGTGGTTACATTGCAGATTATATGCAATCTGTGAACTTGTCAAATCACATACATCGTGATCACGCATTTCTGCTGCGACAACGTGAAAATTCAATATGGCATCAGACCAGAAGTCGTGAGTCAATTTCATCCTTCTATCCGTCTCCTTCTTCATTCTAAATTTCAGAATTATCCATCAAGAAATGGCAACACTAGAATATGAACAGAGGAAATTCAATATGGCGTCGGACCGGAAGTTGTGAGTTGATTCGGCTGAAACTTGGTGTGTTTCATCCTCATAAGTGTCTCCTTCGACATGCCAAATTTCAGAATGATCCATCAAGAATTGGCGACATTAGAGTGAGAAGAGAAGAAATGTGCACACACACACATACAGACAAACCGTTAAAGCAACATAACTTCAGCGAATGTCTGAGTTGAGATTCTGAGTTAAGTCTCTCAAAGTTAACAAGCATCTCCATCCACTGTCATTAATCCAGCTCCATAGATTTTACTGATGAATCCATATTGTAGAAGATGATGGTATTTCTACACAGTAATTACAGAGCCTCTGATGACCATGACGAGATGACAAAGTGTATTTTACACCAATTATTTACATGTATTGATAGGATTAATCTATCATAAGATGATTTAGGTTGGCAGTAGAGGTGTGTGTTCTTTTGTTGGAGGCTCCAGGGATGAGTCTGGATTCAGCTCGGCCTCAAAGTTGACAATATTTATTCTGATCACAAATAAGATGGACAAGGGTTAGCATAATGAGAGTCCCAAACATCACATGAATTCCACATTTACTCCCTATAGGGTGGCTCACTCTTACAAATGGTTTGGTGTTTACTTTAGCTTTATTTAACAAGACCAAGCAGAGGTGGAAACTTAACTCTAAGTAAACTTACTACACCAATAAGTTTGCTTTTTATCGTGTGTGTGTGTGTGTGTGTGTTTAGGCGAGTATCTAATGGGAAAACAGAAGATAAGTAGAAAAGTACTCAGTACTCAGAAAATGCAAACCTTCACCAAGGCAGGTCAGACCCTTACACCCCCTAAATGACCAAAATAAGCGATAGGTTTCACTTACTTCTGTGCCTTGATCTAACAAATGAAACATATGTGCATGCCCCCTGCTCCAATCGATTACCACCATCAGATTTTAATAATTTGTTCCTTGTGTCAGTATCAACATTTCCTGAAAATTTACAAAACATAACTTTTAGTAAATTCTTACCACCTTTTTACAAACTAATAATCAAATCAATTCTGCTTCCTTTGCTTTAACACACTTTTTTCTATCTACCATTAACACAAAGCATCTATACACATTTTTTTGTAAGTCACCTCACACAATCCGATCTGTATAATCAATTATAAAGTATATTTATATTCAATTTTAATTTACTACAAATACAGTGTTTAATAGATATGATTAACTCCTATGTATACAGATTTTTTTTTCTATTTTAGAAATCTTTTTTTTTTTTAATAATTCAATTTTTTTTTATTTAAACACACCTAGTAATAACTCACAGTGGTACACCATACTGAAAACAAAGACAGGAAGGCTGGCATCAAAAGACACATTTTCCAGTATTTTAAAAACCTTAATGCACTGACGAACTATTTATACCAAAAAAGGATAAAAACATACATGTAGTGACAAAACACTACTGAAGTAAAACAAACTAAACAAATGAATCCTATGCAAGGACATTAACTACTAACTAATACAACAATTTATCCTAATTATTTTCATGTCTTAATTGAAATAACATTTCAGATGTTTGGGTCTTAGGCAGTGTTTAGCACTCATCCCTCACAGCCAGACAATTCTGACACCAGACCTTTCTGTGTGGAGTTTACATGTTCTCCCTGTGTCTGTGTGGGTTTCCTCCCACCATCCAAACACATGCACTGATAGGTTAATTGGTTAATTTAAATGTCCCATAGGTGTGAATGTTTGTTTATATATGTTCAGCCTTGAGATGAACTGGAGACTCGTACATGGTGTACCCCGCCTTCACCCATTGTAGCTGGATTAGGCCCCCAGAGACCCTAGTGAAGACATCAGGCCATGAGATGTTTGGGACTTTATGGGTTAAATCAGCCAAGGTGAACCTTTATTACTGTGATAGCTTCTGTCTCTATTGTGGACAAACCACAGTGGGTCTTTGTGTGACATATGGAGGGCAGATCAGCTCTGGGCCAAAGGCCTTGGATAGACTTTAGTGCTGATCCAGATCTGGGAGTCCTGCCATTACATGGTTATCAGTCTTTTTCCACATTACAACAAAAAGAGATAAAGGCTTGATTCCACATCCACATGATGTGTTTGCAGGGTTAAGAGGTCAACTAGAGGCTGAAGAAATGCACTGATGTGTGTCTTTGTGTGTTTAGTGTCTTTATTGGAAGCGTCAGGGGCTGCCAAGTAGTTGAAAGTAACATCTGGAGGTTTCACCGCTGTGGTTTAGATGTTGCCTTTCTATAAAACTCTTACTTTATCTGAAATGGAGCTGGATGATGCAAACTGTGGCTTGTTTGTTGTTTGCTGTTTTGACAGTAGGCGTAGGAGGATGTTCCTCTTTCCGGGCTGTGGGCTGAATAAGATGATGAAAAGGCCAGAAGCCACCGGCCAAACCCCACTGTTTCACACATCCCCTTTTCTCAACCCTAGTCCAGGCTTTTTTTTTTTTCCCAAGCTGAGATTTATGCTATCAGTTTGATGGAGCATTGATCTGAGTCGACCATTGACTCCTACATACTACAGTCAAGAGTCCACAGAAGACAAGTATTCACACTCATACTTACTCAGGATTTAGATTCAGACAAGTTATGAAATGGAATGTATGACACAAAATGCAATGTCATGTACATGTATCTGTGAACACATTATCATAGGAAATATTTAATGAATTATAAATGATAAAACACACAAAGGTATCTAGTAAAATATAAAAAATGATGGATCAAGTTTTACTGTTTAAAATGTGAATTAAAGTTATCATAAAGGGGTTCTGTGTGGTATTGATATTCCAGACCCCCATTAATAGGTATGTATCAGAACACATTTAGGACCAAAGTCACCAACAAATTAACCTTATGGATCCACAGACTGTGATCGTTTACATTACAGCTCTGTTAGCTTAGTTCTGTGTCAGAAAACAACAAATCACTTGTTTTTTGTACAGTTTGTGTTGTTTATACCTGCACTAAAGGTCTGTTCAGAATTATCCAAACAAGGTCAGAACTATCACAGTCTAGTCTGGACTGAGGATCATGATAAAGTGAATATAGTGAATAGAATAATAACAACTTTATACTTTAATAAACCTGATAATCACATGTTTCTGTCGAAGAAATGCTGTAGTTTCGTCATTAAGCTCATTTCTATTCATTTACAGCTGTGCCCAGTGGTGAAAATAACATGGGCTTTCCTTACTTTTGTTGACTCTCACAGTTGTTTGTTTGTGGTTTTCATCACCATGTGGCCTCAGGTCCTCTAGTGGTAAATCCAATGGACTGTCAGTGTAACATTATTCAGTTCATATTTACACAATCAAACTTTGTGGATTTTTATTCTCAACACTTGCATTATAATTTAAATTTTTAGTATTTGAAAGTAGATATACTATATATATATATATATATGTGTGTGTGTGTGTGTGTGTGTGTGTGTGTGTGTGTGTGTGTGTGTGTGTGTGTGTGTATGTATGTATGTAGAGTCTCATTAAACATTTAAATACCTTGACACTGCTCTACAATTTTTTTTTGAAAGTATCTGCTTCAGACAGTAAATGTGCTGTAAATTTTACTTCAATTAAATACTTCAATAAAATGAATCAGAAAACAAATAACAAAAGCTCTGGTTAGCTCATGTTTTTAACATACATGATGGTGATTTATGTTCATGTATACAATGGATTTGTAAATATTCCACTAGAAAGAACCTGTAAAGTGAATGGATCATAATGTGCAGACAGTGTTTTGAAGCAGACCTGGTAGATCTGAGATCAATATTCCTTTGGACTAAAACCTATTTTTCTAATAATTATAATTCTTAGAATTTCACATTTTGAACCAAGGCTTATCTTGGAAACATGAGCCAACTAGCATTTAAAACTTGAGTTTATAAGTAACATGCGGGGTAAAATTTCATTAGCTTCATTCCGGAAGCATTTTACTTGTAGACCAGTGTTATTATACACATTAACAGTAAATTTGTTAACATTGATCTATTTTTACACAAAAGGGAAGTAGCAGTAGAGCATACTGTACATATCAACAATGACACTTCACCATATTTTTGCTTTAGACTATAGTACAATGTGCAGTATCATACAATGATGGTCTGACTAATTTCTTTTCAGTGTTGGCACATACAGCAGAACCCTTGATGAATAACTAGATGATGTGTTTGTGGCTTCTTACTCCACATTCAAATCTGATTTCCATTTATGTGACCCACATAGAGATAACCGAGTAAACCACAGAGTACACGCTCTTCATTTAATGTGGTGCAGTCGAGTTAAAACATATTCTACTACAGGTGCATTTCAATACGCAGGTGTAGAAGGGGTTTCTCCTCAGATCTGAATATTTATTTCACAGCCATATCATGAGTATAGTCATGTGTGTAGGAGTAGGTGCTGTGGTGGATGCTTCTGAACTGTGGGCGTCCATCTTCCTCATTAAATTTGTGTGACATCACTGGAGTTTCCCTGATGGAGGAAACTGTTTATATACTGCTCACACACACCGTCAGTCATCAGTTCAGAGGTTTAGCTCAAGAACAACCACAGCTCTCTACAAGGACCTTACCTGAAGACACACAGGACCTCATTCAGAATAATGGAAGGTGAATGCCTGGTAGTTGTGGATGCCGCACTTGACGCAGAGTCCAGGAACGGAGCAACACAGCAGAGCATCAAACCCAACAGTAGGAGCACCACCAAGTCAAAACTAACTGCGGCCCTGTTGACATTAACGCTGTGCCTGGCTTCAGCCGCCGCCGCCGTCCTCTTCTTCAACAACCACAGCAACAAGGTGGGGAACCAACGTTGTGAATGAAAAATTACAAATACTGTGAGACTCTATGGAAGTAGCCAACTAACTGACTTTATTTGCTCTTTTCTTCTGCAGGGTCCACAACAAGAGAATGATTTTGGTAAGATTTTGACTTTTAAACCTGAAATATTTGTTAAAATATAAGCCACAAATACACACACTTACACAGGAAGCAGGTGTTATCTTTTCTGAGTGGTTGTGGCCTTTGTGCACATATTGTGGTCAGTTTCTAATCCTCTTCTGTTTCTTCTTTCTACAGATCTCCATCACACCTTGAGAGAAATTTCAAAGAGAGCGGCCATTCACTTAGAAGGTAAAAACCCATGGTTAATGTAAATTTCATTAAAGTACCAGAGTTGAACTCTTCTATCCATCTTTGGGGGCCTTTGGAGGGCTTTATAGTGTACTCCAGATTGGTTGTAGTTTTACGAACTTTAGTATCTTTATGTGGTTCCTGATGAAAGTCAGGACTAGGACTTTTTATAGTGGTGAAATGAAATTCTTGATAGTGTTGTGTATTCAATGAAAGAGGACAGAGAATATCTTATATTCTAATATTCTGATGACTATTACCAGGTTCAATAGCTCAACCCATAAAGACCCAGTGTCAGTTTTGTGTCAGTTCCCAAATATTTTCTCTATTTCTGCATTTCTTAACTGATTGACCACCAATAAAAAAAGGGGGGAAAAACAACTTAAAAAAAATATTATCTTCTGTATTTTGCCTTTTTTTTTGGTGTAAATCATGTATTGTCCTATATTTGATTTACAGATCATGTAGAAGTTCATGAAAACTCAGAGTAAATTCAAAGTTAATTATATCAAAAACTGAGAAAAATTAAGAAATAGTGCCTTTTTCAGCAATGATATTACTAACTGAATATAAAAACAAACGTCTTTGCCCACTGTCTTTGATCCAACTCCATGGGTTTTACTGGTAAATCAATGTTGCAGAAGATGACAGTGTTTCCATGTTCACAACAGAGCTTCTAAACATCCAAATGGGTCATATCTGATGGCCAAGAAAGGAAGAAAAAAACAGTTATTTACATGTATTAATATTATTACTGGATCAAGATGCACTACACAGTTTAGATCAATAGGTTTGTGCCACTGCTGGCTATTTGGGTATCTATGGGTTATAGACAAATATTATAACAGTGTCCACCAGAAATTACCCTTGTAACAAGAATGAATAGTGAAAAATCAAATACATTTTATTACTTATGAATATACAGTTCAGTTTTGACTGTTAATTTCCACTCTTTTCATGGTTTACCATTAGATTCAAGGCTTGTGCATGGCATGTACTCATACATCTGTTCTCTTTGTTCACTCTAATAGGTGAATACAACACAGAACTGAACAGACTACAATGGAAAGAAAATGTGGATCAATCTTTCGCTCAGGGAGAGCTGAAGCTGCGCAACAACTCCATCATAATCCCTCACGACGGCCTTTACTTCGTCTACAGCCAAGCATCTTTCCGTGTCAAATGCAGCAGCGAGGGTGATGAGGATGAAGATGACAAAGTGGTCAGCCTCAGTCACCTGGTCAAGCGCTGGTCCAGATCCTATGGTTACCCTGATAACAGTGAGGAGTACACAGTCATTCTGCACTCCATCCGCACCGCCTGCCAGAAGACGGTCAGTGACAATCCTGATGAGGACGGCAGGTGGTTCTCCTCCGTCTACATGGGAGCAGTGTTCCACCTGTTGGAAGAGGACCGGCTGAAGACAGAGACGCCGCAGAAGCTGTTGCCGGACCTGGAGGATGAGGCCGGGAAGACCTTCTTTGGTGTGTTTGCCTTGTAAGGAAAGAGCTCTGGATTCATGATGGATCTATTCTAGCCTTCACAAGGTTAACCGCAACCATGTTACAAGAACTGTAGTCTTTGTACTACCGAGTGTGTATGACCATAGAAACCTCTATAGGTCTGCAATGTTATGTACTATGTACTACCATTTAATCTTAGTACCTTTTGCTGTACTTAAGTTTAGAAATGTTTGTATGAAGGTACTGAAACTGCTGCATAATTAGCATGTCACTACAATCTGACAGGTGTATTTTAATGAATGTTATGTTATTTTTGCAATGTATTGATTACATTGTAATGATACTGTGTTTCTGAAATATTTATGTATTTATTTATTTATATTTATTTTTCTAAGTGATATTTGTGTGAGCTTTTGTATCTAATTTATTATATTATTTATTAATTTATTTATTTACTGTTGTGGATACAATGATCTGCTATTGTATCAAATAATGTTATTGTGTCTGAGATACACAGGAAAGTTATGAAATAAAGAATATTTTAACAATATAGGATGTCTATGAGTCTGCTTATGGATTAATTTAGATCCTCATCAAGAACACCAACAGCAAATATCTTCAAAAGTGTTATGTAACTTTACAAAACCTGATTCAGGTTATTTTTTTGAAGTGAATAAAAACACACTAATTTATCACCAGTCTTGGTTCTCCATTGGATGACATGTTAGTTACTCACATAACAAAGGTTTAAGGCCAAAAACAATCCCCAAAGTCCGACGTTCCCTTCTTTGTGTCAGACATCAGATATGATGCTTAAGATTCCGTCTGCATGGAAACGAGTTTGCGTCAAACCTTCATACTTTCTTAAGGGATTGGCCTTTAGTCAAAATGGGACTGGTCTCGTGCATACCCCAAAACGAGCTCTTTGGAAAACGGGTCCCAGAGTGTGAAGATCTGGATTCGGTGCTGTTTCCGAAATCCATCTTGACTAGTATCTGTGTGTGTTCACACCCACGTCATGACCACATGACCGGAAAAAAACTCTGCCTTGCACCTGTAGCATTCATTCCCCTCACAAGACAGTGAAAAGACAGTAACAATGGTGCAACAACAGAGTAGCAGTGGTGAATGGGTTAGGGTGTTAGAAGTGTTATTATTGTTGTTTGTGTCTGGTGTGTGTGTGTGTGTGTGTCACACCGGTAAAAGGGATGTGGGCACATGTGTACTTGTTCTTTTGTTCTCTTGTATCCAGTGGGAGCGGTGGGGCATGTGAATTGCATCCTTTTCAGCAAGTGTTTCATCCCCATGCTGACGTGGATTTTTACAGAAACAGTTCCATTTTTACGTAATAATTTTTTGACACAGTTTCAAAACTAAACCCATATCGAACTTGTCCAACGTAGCCTAAAGCTGTGGGTGTGGAACAGCACAACACATAGGCACTTTCCTATGCTCATTCAGCCAAGGTAAATTTGGCTTTAAATATGATAATTTTCTGTTTCCTTCAATTGAGCAGCTTTGAAAATGTAATTCCCCCTGAAGCCTTGGTGCTACCAGTAGAAATGTTTCTAACTCTCTCTGAAGCATTGGTATATAAGCTTCCCCCTCTTATAAGCTTATATAGAGCTGCCTGGGTCCCCCTGAAGCCTTTAGAAGCCTCTCTTTAGGCCCCTGCTGGTATGGCCTATATGCAGAGCTCCAGGCATGTGCAGAGAAAAGGGTGCTACAGGGGCTCTGACACCTACCACTTTGCTGATTGACATCCAAAGTGCCCTTTTGACAGGGACTGTTTTTTTGTTGTGGCTTTTTTGTATTTTTAAAACATAAATGACTTCCAACAGCAACTGCAAAGTTCTCCACAATGTATCCTTGATCATATGTGGAATTATACATTTGGGAAATAACATTTTATATATAATTGCCTTGCTGCAACAACTTAAACTTAAAAATCTCACAGTACTTGAATATACTGGTAACGTGCCTCTTTCGCACGCACCCCCTGGAAAAGACATGAATACTATGTGTTTAACAATCAGCGGGAGGTTTTAAAAAAGAGACACACCACTGTAATCGAAGAGGAAAAGCAGAGTACCGGCAGCAACGGAGCAACAGCACAGAGACAGTAGAATGTTTGGTAGTTAAACTATCAAAGAATTAAGCGAGTAAACCGATGTTTTTCTTTTTCTGGACTGCGGAATTTTTTACCCTCAAGAATGAACAGATTTTTTTCCTCCTCTTTTTTGCAGAATCTAAACTTGTGGGTTTTTTTTGTCAATGCTGAACTGATTTTTTTTTTTTGCTGTGAACTGTAAAAAAGAACAAACTGGACATGGGTACGGCAGCCATACGCTAGATGTTGTTTGCTATAGGTTAGGAGTTAGGGCATGCACAGTTCACTGCCATACCTCTATCACCTGGTTTTGGAGTACAGCTGCCGTATCAATATCCTGTGCCAAAAAGGAAAGAAAGCCCAGAATGTAATTTTTGTTGGGAACGAACTGGACAGAAGCCTTTAAAAGACTTTATTAGCCTCTCTCAAGAACCCTGACTGTGTTGCCTATAGGTAGAGCCCACCTAGGGTGGTGGGTGGGTCCTCGTGCCCCGGGCCGCCTGGGTCGGTCTTGGTGTGCTGGGGGGGGTCTGTAACTGCTCCCTCTTGTTCTCCGGGTTTGCGTCGTTCACGGTGAATGATGGGACCCGCCACAATCTCTACCCTAAACTAATTCTCTTTTGCACTAGTGTCCTCTTCTGGCCTATTCTATTCTATTGCATTCCATTTTATACTATCAAGACATCCACAATTATGGTGCTCACTACCGTTTTGTTTAATTATTTGTTTATTTAATCTCTTTTTCTTTTGTGCTGGTTTGGTTTTCTTCTCTTTTTTCATTTTATTTATTTTTATTGATAGACAGTTAGTAGTTGGGAATAACACACCACCTTACAATCTTTAACTGCAATAGCACCGCCTGTTAATTTCTATCCCTGTCCGTCCTGTCCATCTTGTCCAGTCTTTGTTTCCCCCACACATCACTGAGGTGCAGCACTGTCCTCCCTGGCTTATAATAGAGAGTTCTAATAAAGGATGTCTGCTCAGCTTTCAGGGAGGACTGATGATGGTCACACACATGCACTAAATATTAAAATATTTGGCTGTAAGACTAAAATATGCATTGATCTCAAACAATGTTGACTCCCCCTCTGTGGTGTTAAACAATGAGAACAAATGCAGACAAAAAAGAGAGAAAAAAAAATTAAAAAGAAAAGAAAAAGAAAACCCTTCATTAGCCTCTCTCTAGGCCCCCGCCTGTGTAACCGATATGTAGACCCCACCTTGGTCCCCCTGAAGCCTTTTAGAGCCTTTAGAAATCTTTAAACCCCTTTGCTTGCCTCTCTTTTAGCCCCCTCCTGTGTAGCCTATAGGGAAAGCCCATCCAGGTCCCCCTGAAGCCTCTAGAAGCCTTCAGAAGTGTTTAAAAGCCCTTTAAAACCCTTTTTTCGCCTTTCTCTAGGCCTTCGCCTGTGTGGCCTATAGGTAGAGCCCACCTAGTTACCCCTTTAGCCTTTAGAAGCCTTTACAAGCCTTTGGAAGAATTTAGAAACCTTTATTAGCCTCTCTCTAGGCTCATGCTTGTGTGGCCTATTTGCAGAGCCCACCTAGGTACAACTGTAGGCTTCAGAAGCCTTTAGAATCTTTTATTAGCCTATCTCTAGGCCCCCGCCTGTGTGGCCTATTTGCAGAGCCCACCTAGGTACCCCTGTAGGCTTCAGAAGCCTTTAGAAGCCTTTAGAATCTTTTATTAGCGTATCTCTAGGCCCCCGCCTGTCATGACCTCCGTTCCAGTGACCTTTCCCCCAATTTTCCACACTCACCTGGTCCTGCACTGCGCAGCTGCAAGCCGTTCCTAATCGGTGACTATTTAAGCGGTGAGGCTTGTAGCTGCCAGTGCAGGACCATTCATCTATGTCACCTCCATAACCCGGTCAATGTCTTCCATCTCCCCAATCACCATAACCCGGACACTCATCATCACCACGGACTCTGGCCGTTTACTCCCAGGTTGTGTCTGTCTTGTCTTTATGTTGTACTTTTGTTATTAAATTATTTTGCCCTTCAGTACTGTGCAATGGAGTCCTCCTGTTCCACCTCACCCCGATCCGTGACAGAATGGTCCTGCCAACCATCTGGACTCCGCCAGTGCTGAAGGGACCCTTTTTGTTTTAGTTTTCCCCGGTCTGTTCTGTCTAAAGTCTGTCCAGTCTTGCGTTCTGTCCCGTTCTGTGTATCTGGCTTAAGCGTTCAGTGTTTCTGGCTTAAGCGTTCAGTGTTTCTGGCTTAAGCGTTCAGTGTTTCTGGCTTAAGCGTTCAGTGTTTCTGGCTTAAGCGTTCAGTGTTTCTGGCTTAAGCGTTCAGTGTTTCTGCCTTAAGCGTTCAGTGTTTCTGGCTTAAGCGTTCAGTGTTTCTGGATTAGCGTTCTGTGTTTCTGGATTAGCGTTCTGTGTATTTCCCAGCTAGTTGTGTCCCTGCCCGTGCGTTCTCTGTTTTTGGCTAGCGTTCTGTGTTTTTGGCTAGCATTCTGTGTTTTTGGCTAGCGTTCCGTGTTTTTGGCTAGCGTTCCGAGTTTCTGGCTAGCGTTCCGAGTTTCTGGCTAGCGTTCCGAGTTTCTGGCTAGCGTTCCGAGTTTCTGGCTAGCGTTCCGAGTTTCTGGCTAGCGTTCCGAGTTTCTGGCTAGCGTTCCGAGTTTCTGGCTAGCGTTCCGAGTTTCTGGCTAGCGTTCCGAGTTTCTGGCTAGCGTTCCGAGTTTCTGGCTAGCGTTCCGAGTTTCTGGCTAGCGTTCCGAGTTTCTGGCTAGCGTTCCGAGTTTCTGGCTAGCGTTCCGTGTTTCTGGCTAGCGTTCCGTGTTTCTGGCTAGCGTTCCGTGTTTCTGGCTAGCGTTCCGTGTTTCTGGCTAGCGTTCCGTGTTTCTGGCTAGCGTTCCGTGTTTCTGGCTAGCGTTCCGTGTTTCTGGCTAGCGTTCCGAGTTTCTGGCTAGCGTTCCGAGTTTCTGGCTAGCGTTCCGAGTTTCTGGCTAGCGTTCCGTGTTTCTGGCTAGCGTTCCGTGTTTCTGGCTAGCGTTCCGTGTTTCTGGCTAGCGTTCCGTGTTTCTGGCTAGCGTTCCGTGTTTCTGGCTAGCGTTCCGTGTTTCTGGCTAGCGTTCCGTGTTTCTGGCTAGCGTTCCGTGTTTCTGGCTAGCGTTCCGTGTTTCTGGCTAGCGTTCCGTGTTTCTGGCTAGCGTTCCGTGTTTCTGGCTAGCGTTCCGTGTTTCTGGCTAGCGTTCCGTGTTTCTGGCTAGCGTTCCGTGTTTCTGGCTAGCGTTCCGTGTTTCTGGCTAGCGTTCCGTGCTTCTGGCTAGCGTTCCGTGCTTCTGGCTAGCGTTCCGTGCTTCTGGCTTGTTGTCTTGTCGTCTGGCTTGTTGTCTTGTCGTCTGGCTTGTTGTCTTGTCGTCTGGCTTGTTGTCTTGTCGTCTGGCTTGTTGTCTTGTCGTCTGGCTTGTTGTCTTGTCGTCTGGCTTGTTGTCTTGTCGTCTGGCTTGTTGTCTTGTCGT
The DNA here is from genome assembly GCA_020466265.1 of Siphamia tubifer. Lineage (NCBI taxonomy): Eukaryota > Metazoa > Chordata > Actinopteri > Kurtiformes > Apogonidae > Siphamia > Siphamia tubifer. Next base: position 20,764,560 of record CM035793.1, on the reverse strand, counting down.
CTGGCTTTTTGTCTTGTCTTCTGGCTTTTTGTCTTGTCTTCTGGCTTTTTGTCTTGTCGTCTGGCTTTTTGTCTTGTCGTCTGGCTTTTTGTCTTGTCGTCTGGCTTTTTGTCTTGTCGTCCGGCTTTTTGTCTTTTCGTCCGGCGAGTGCCTTTTCGTCCGTCTTGGTCTGTCGGTCTTTTCTGTCTGTCCCCTGTCCCTGCCTGTTGCCCGTTGCCGGCTTCTGTCCCCTGTCCCTGCCTGTTGCCCGTTGCCGGCTTCTGTCCCCTGTCCCTGCCTGTTGCCCGTTGCTGGCTTCTGTCCCCTGTCCCTGCCTGTTGCCCGTTGCTGGCTTCTGTCCCCTGTCCCTGCCTGTTGCCCGTTGCCGGCTTCTTTCCCCTGTCCCTGCTTGTTGCCCGTTGCTGGCTTCTGTCCCCTGTCCTTGCTTGTTGTTCGTTTCTGCCTGCCTGTTTCCTGTCCCTGCCTGTTGCCAGTTTCTTCTTTTTGTCTTGTTCCTGTCTAGCCAGAGTCCGTGGTGACCCCACCCAATCAGTCTCCTTGGTCCTCAGTCAGACCAGTCATGTTGCTCCTGCTACCGCCCTGCCCAGAAGGGATTCCACACCGCTCTGCCCAGAGGGTACTCCGCCCAGGGGGTTTCCACACCGCCCTGCCCAGAAGGATGCCACACCGCTCTGCCCAGAGGGTACTCCGTCAGGGGGTTTCCACACCGCCCTGCCCAGAAGGGATTCCACACCGCTCTGCCCAGAGGGTACTCCGCCCAGGGGGTTTCCACACCGCCCTGCCCAGAAGGATGCCACACCGCTCTGCCCAGAGGGTACTCCGCCAGGGGGTTTCCACACCGCCCTGCCCAGAAGGGATTCCACACCGCTCTGCCCAGAGGGTACTCCGCCCAGGGGGTTTCCACACCGCCCTGCCCAGAAGGATGCCACACCGCTCTGCCCAGAGGGTACTCCGCCAGGGGGTTTCCACACCGCCCTGCCCAAAGGGATTCCACACCGCTCTGCCCAGAGGGTACTCCGCCCAGGGGGTTTCTACACCGCCCTGCCCAGAAGGATGCCACACCGCTCTGCCCAGAGGGTACTCCGCCAGGGGGTTTCCACACCGCCCTGCCCAGAAGGGATTCCACACCGCTCCGCCCAGAGGGTACTCCGCCCAGGGGGTTTCCACACCGCCCTGCCCAGAAGGATGCCACACCGCTCTGCCCAGAGGGTACTCCGACCAGGAGGTTACCATGCCGCCCTGCTCGGAGAAGCTCTGGACAACGGGGGGGGGGTTGTGTTTTTTTTTTTTTTTTTTTTTTTGTTTTTTAGGGGCTTCAGGAGCCGCCCCTTAGGGGGGGGGTACTGTCATGACCTCCGTTCCAGTGACCTTTCCCCCAATTTTCCACACTCACCTGGTCCTGCACTGCGCAGCTGCAAGCCGTTCCTAATCGGTGACTATTTAAGCGGTGAGGCTTGTAGCTGCCAGTGCAGGACCATTCATCTATGTCACCTCCATAACCCGGTCAATGTCTTCCATCTCCCCAATCACCATAACCCGGACACTCATCATCACCACGGACTCTGGCCGTTTACTCCCAGGTTGTGTCTGTCTTGTCTTTATGTTGTACTTTTGTTATTAAATTATTTTGCCCTTCAGTACTGTGCAATGGAGTCCTCCTGTTCCACCTCACCCCGATCCGTGACACCGCCTGTGTGGCCTATATGTAGAGCTTACCTAGGTACCCCTCACACCTCTAGAAGCCACTCCCTGCTATTGTAAACAGGAAGTGGCATTTTCACACATGCACAGGCTTCGAGTTGAAAATAGGAAGTGATGAATATCTGAAAAATGTAGGCATTAAAATTGAGTGAATTTAATGTCAAGGAGAACTTTAACCTAAAAAGGCCCAACTGATCTAAACTGTTTATCCACTAATTCTATCAATACATGTAAATGAATGGTGTAATTGGTGTACTTTCCTGCCCACAGCAATAGCACTTTATAATAACTCCCCTCTGAGCAGAGATAAGATTAAAGTGCATTAGTCTTAACACTAATGCACTTTAGCTTTACCTTACCTTTTTGGGTAGGGCGTTGCTACTGCTATTTTTTATGATGATATCTTATATTCTATTTTGCCCTAACTTGTATGGTCATTATGCCTCTGACAACTTCTACTGCCTATGTCCTGTGGGTGCAACCATGTTGGTCTGATATGATATGTGTTTGGGAATGTGTATGTGTGTTTTATATGTGTGCCGCTGGAACAATTGAATTTCCCCTTGGGGATAAATAAAGCATATCTAATCTAATCTAATCTAATCTAATCTAATCTAATTTAATCTAATCTAATCTAATCTAATCTAATCTAATCTAATTTAATCTAATCTAATCTAATCTAATCTAAATACAGTTTTTCATCTGTTCCATCCCATATGATCCATTTGGATGTTCAGGGGCTCCGTAGTGAAATGTGAATACTAAGAAATATGCTCTTTGGGGGCCCCATTCAGGTAAGATAAAAAGAAAACCAATTATAATATCGGAAAATAACAATCCTCTATATATCAATAAATAAAATGATTTAGATTGTTTTATATAAAATGTTTACTTTAATTTAGGGCTGCGCAATATATTGAAACAATTTTTTTTATCGCGATATCACTGTGTGCAATATTCATATCGCAAATTCTTGGAATAATGTATTTCTTTTTTAAAAATGTACTTTTTGTTTCACACACCATGGGCTGGTTTTCTATATCACTCTAACATAGTTGTTTTCCTGGCAAAAACACTGAAGTAATGGTACTACTGCTACTGAATTTAATTAGTCTGAAGTTAGTCTGAAATACATCCATGTCATTTACATATATGTGAATAAAATGACAAAATATTTGATGATGTTTCTGACTGAACCATCTGAACAGTTGCAGCATCAAGATGTTCTTTGACAGAATTGTGTAACTGATTATAATAGTACAGTATTTTGTCTTAAATTATAAAGAATTGACTGACAAAGATCATTACCAACCTACCCTGAAAATTTCATCAAGCTCTGTCCATAACTTATTGAGTTATCTTGCTAACTAACAGACAGACAAATAAACTCTGGCAAAAACATAACCTCCTTGGTGGAGGTAATTAGAATATTAGAATAAATGGCGATAAATCACTTTAGCTCTGGGTCTTTATGGGTTAAGTAAAATTACACAAATACATGCATGTTATGGTACCTTTCATAAGTCAGCCTGAAACCACGTTCATATTCATTATCTAAAGCTACGGTTAAGTTTGCAGCATAATGAAAACACAGATGCAGTTGAAACATGCAGATAGAGGTTCCTGTGGTTTTATTGGTTCCTTTGCCCATATTTAGACTTCCTGGTTTGTCACCAGAGGTGAAAGTGTGTTTTTGTACATGGTATTGGAATGTATTTACCTTTAAAAAAGCAGAGGAGTTGGGATTTATTTTAGGGCAAAAATCCAAATGTGTACCAGTGTGGCCTCGTCATCACTGATAGTGGATAATTATAGCTGCAGTGTTGCACAAGGCCCTGTGACGTACCAGTGCTGCTTGTTTACTCACATTCATTTTGCTGTTTCTACTCTGCCATACAGTGAGAAAGTTTCCAGTGGAGTAATAGTTCCTCAACAGCTCCACAGAGAGGGGAGGAGGGGAACTCCCTGATCATTTGGTAATCCCCCCTCCCAACCCCCTCCTCCACTTCCTCCTCAAGTCAACTGAGGAGCATACAACCACCAGCAGCATGTCTCGAGGTGGGAAAAACAGAGGAATTTCACCTTATTTTCTACATATCATTAACATTTCTGTGTTCGATCTATTAACTATTATCATCATGAGCATGTGTGTAAATAATCAAATAACACCATCATAGTAAGATGAAATAAATGTTGGCGAAATATAAAAACTTCATGAACATTCTGACTCTATTAATATTCTGAATATTCCAATTTTACAGCAATATCCTCATGATAGGCTTTGTTTCTTTGAGGGGAATGTATTATTATTATTATTATTATTATTATTATTATTATTATTATTACTTTCCATTCTTAAATGCACCATTTTCACTTTCAATTTTATTTTCCATTTACATTTCATCACTGTTTCATATCCTTTTTGAAACTTCCACTTCTGATGTGACATGACATTTAAGTGTCAAACTGTCAGAGGAAGTTAAATGATGATGTTATTCCATGATCCAGATCAAAGTCATTTTTTTTTTCTACTTTTTTCCCATTTATGGTTACTGAGCTTCCACAGGTCATTCCTCCCCATGGCCATCAGACTGAGTAATCCTGAACATACACTTCTAACCATTGTGCAATACAATGTAAATAATATATTTATGTAAATATGTTCTATTGATCCCTTACAGGAAATTAATTTGTTACAACAGCAGAGCACTTTATTTTTTGCTGCTATAACTTTGAAATTTCTCCAGAGTGGGATGAATAAAGTCTCGTCTCATCATCTGAACCCACTTTATCCTCACTAGGGTCACAGGATTCTATGGGGACTTAATCGAGCTACAATAGGCAAAGGCGGGGTACACCCTGTATGAGTCTCCAGTTCATCTCAGGGCTGAACATATATAGACAAACAATCACTCTCACATTCACACCTATGGACAATTTAGTTTAACCAATTAACTGACCAGTGCATGTATTTGGATGGTGGGAGGAAACTGGAGTACCTGGAGAAAACCCATGCAGACACGAGGAAAACATGCAAACTCCACACAGAAAGGTCTGGTGCTGGAATTGAACCAGGGACCTTCTTGCTGTGAGGCACAAGTACTAACCACTGCACCACCCAATGAATAAAGTATTGTATTGTATTGTATTGTATTGTATTGTATTGTATTGTATTGTATTGTATTCTATTCTATTATTTTGGTTTAGGTATCCAAAACACAGTGATGCACGAGTTTAGTGACCGTGTTTACTCTCCTCACACCCACTCTATGGTCTGATCTTCCCCAAGGACAACAGGCTGTTCTGGATAAAAAAACAAGCAGATAGAGAAACAACGGTAGACGTATCCTGGGTAGATATGTCTAGACGTCTTTTCAAAATATGTCATCATGACCCATCCATGACTCAAGCTCTGGATACCAGGTGCTGACAGAGAATAGTCTTTTATATTTTTCTTACACAACGTAAAAATAATGACAACTGTAATTTTTTTCTTTTTGTAAATGTAAATATTTTCATGTATTTACACAAAAACAAAGTATAATTTGAATAACCTGAACAAATATGAAAAACTCACAATAACGTAAACTAAGTAATTGCAATTTTGCTGCTAAATATTCGATGTATTTGTAGATGCATTGTGATATGTAAGTTATAATATACATTCGTAAATTATAAACCCAGGCAAAATGTTGTTGAAATTACACATTTTCTTTTAGTTCATTCATTTTATTCATGTTGTTTGTAAAGATAGTTTGTAGATGTAAACATTTTCACATCATAATTTAACTTTTTTTTGCTCTAAATCTATTATTTCTATATTATTATGTGATTATTACACTTTTCCGGCCCACTTCAGATCAAATTTGGCTTAATGTAGCCCTTGTACTAAAAGGACTAAAACATCAGACAGTATTACAGTACTGAAGTAGTTTTAATCCATCCAAGCTGTTTACCATCCTCTGCTGGCCAAGGATCAGAACTGCCTCAGCATTGCAAAATATTTCCTTTGCATCAGCCTTCGTCACATAACACATTTAACACCACATGAAAATATTCTATCCATGGCATTGTACCTCAAAATATTAGAGTTTCCTGTTTAACCCATAAAAACCCCAAAACCCACTGGTGACCAAAACCATCTACTGATCTAACCTGTTGATCTACTAGTGCTATCAATACATGTAAATGATTTATTTAAATTGCAGTTCATCTTTTCATGGTCATCAGATATGACCCATTTGGAAATTCAGAGGCTCCATAGTTACCATGGAAACCCTGTCATCTTATACAGCATCAGTAAAACCCATTGAGTTGGATCAATGACAGTGGATGGACACACTTATTTTCTTCATTCAATACATAAATAAAATATTTGCTTTACATTTCACTGTTTTCATATAATTAACTTTGAATTTACTTTAAGTTTTCATGAACATTCAGCATGATCTGTAAATCAAATGTATGATTTATAAAAAAAAAAAAAAAAAAAAAAAGGTAAGAAAAGTAGAAATAAAGAAACATTTATTTGGACAATGACACAAAAGTAGCATTGGATCTTAAATAATGCACATAAAACTGAAATATTGGATAATATAAATAGAATAGCAAAGACAAAGTTGCACTAACAGGTTTATTTGACTGATTCATTTGGGAACTGTCAGAGGAAAGCACTCAGTGCAGTGCAAACACTGCTGCTTTTCTCATTGCATCACCTCCCTGACCACAACCCAAGGAAGCTCCGGTGTGGTTCAAGCTTATCGGTTCTTTCCTCCATAGTGTGAACTGTTCCTCAGAAAACACAATCTTTTGAGCCTCCACTGGCTCCAGTTTCTATTTCTGTCATATAAAAAAAAAAAACCCTCACACAGCAATATAAGTCCATGGTATGTCTGTACTGGATAAACTATGCTTCAGTGCACTGCTTAATGCTTATTTCAGTGTTAACATGGTCACAGTGGGACTGCTGCAGATGTTTGAACATCCCATATTCTATTCTCTATCTTTGAAAGTATTAGATAACCTGCAGCTTTGCCCTGATAACGTCAGGAGATCATAACATAGACCATATTCAGACAGAAAATCTTGACACACAATTACATTTTTTGGTAAAATCTGAGACTGTGTGTGTTCGTTCATATTACACATTAAATACGACCTCTGTCAGGTTTGAATATGAACAGTATGTGATCCTTTAGTGAGCGGTATTTGCAAAAGAGATCCTGATGAGCACAGAGGTACAGTATGCATTGTATTTATAAAGGTATATATGATTTTTTGTATTATTATTATTTCATTCTGTGCATTTAGTGTTAAATTATCCACTTGGGCCTTAGACTAAAACACTGTCAAAGACTGGAAGATGCATTTATTATTTTTTTGTGTATTTCTTCCTAGTTTTTACTCTGTCTTCATGAGAGAGGGAGGTAAATGTTGAAAAGACAATGTATGAAGTGTGACCTTTGTCCTGTTGGACCAGTACAGTTATAGCCTACATATTCTGTTTCCCAGGGTGATACTTTCTACTTTTCATATACACAAGAAAATGTATCTGAATGATCAGACAGCTGGAGCTAAGATCTGAGTCCAGTCATTCATTATTAAGTTAAATGTGTTACATTTGTGTTGGTTCTGTGCTCATATGAAGGTTTTTCTTTGCATTGGTAGTTGTTCACATAAGAGAACTCCATTTCTGAGCTAAACACTACCACCATTTACACATATGATGTTTGTCAATGTAAAATAGAATTTTATGAGTAAACAATGTCAAAGTTTGTGGTAAAGGAAGCAAAACATCAACCAGTTTCATGGGAAACAGCTCCGTGGACTGTATCCCCTATAGCATGTGACACACTAAAACTGCCCTTATCTCTGCATTTTCCAACTTGGTTTTAAAGGAAGTGCAAAACTTGTGGTGAAAATTGCTCTAAGTCTGGTTTTGTTGAAACTCCACAGACGTGTTTTCAGTGAATCTGATCAGATTGTGAACAATGACATTAATATTTAGGTGTTTTTGTGGGAGTTTTGCAATTAATTGTAACTTTCTTGGCATGTAAAATAATCCTTTAAATTGATCGAATTAAACATCATACATGTAAATGATGCATAATGCCATGGGGATTAAAATTTTTTTTTAAAAAATGTCTTTCGGCATTTACAGATATAACCTTTTTTTTTTCCCTGTAATGACGTCTCATGGGACAGAATTAGAGGTTTTAAAGTGACATCTCTTATTTTGTGCTAATCTATACATAACAGGTAGTGAGATATTTCAGTAAATATGTGAAAATGTGTGGATGGTCCAAAGCAGGGGTGTCAAACATATGGCCCGTGGACCAAAACTGTCCCACTAAAGGGTTCAATCTGGCTGGTGGGATGAATTTCTGAAATGGAAAAAACAAACAAATAAAATAAAACACTGAAGATATAAACTATCAATTATTAATTATTACTAATTATACTAATTATAATTACTAATTATATTAGTTCAGGTTCTACATACAGACCAGTTCTATTCTATTCTATTCTATTCTATGTACATGTGTGAATGATAAACAGAGGCATGCGTTTATTAAAATTGCACTTTCAAGGTTATGGTTGTTCACATTTTTTAAAGGATAGTTTGTAGATGTAAACATTTTCATAATGTAAATAATTTTTTTCTTTATGAATGTCACCCAATCTTTCATGAAAACAGACCACATTTTAAAAAACAACGACTAGTTTTATTTACCATTCTTGCATTTCAAATTATCTTGAATATCAGATATTACAGCATATAGAAATATATTTTGAATACTGTACCACATGAAATACAGCTTGTATATGCAAAGTCAAATGTCACTATTATTTACACCGTAGTTATTTACATGGTCAGTGTGCATATTCTCATCACTTACATGTTCACCATTTTACAGACGCAACAGTTAAAGTACATCATTACAGACAAACATACAGTAAATATTTACAGCTGGTCACTTTGACAGGATGCACAACGTTGCCATGGTTTCTAAGTCCAAGCCTCTGCAGTCGTTTCAGAAGTGCTTTAGGACGACTCTACCAACCCACATGAATGAAACTGTGCTACCACACAGACAGAGTAGGAGAGCCTAGGCTAACACTGACTCCACACCTCAGCTAGAAAACACACTGTGTAGCTCTGATTGGATTTATACCAGGTGTAAATGAGCACAGAAAAACTATGAAAAGCAGGACTTGAGAGGTAAGAAGCTTTCCATGGCACTTAAACTCTGACAGAGACAAGAGTGGAACAACATTCAGAAGGATTCTCACTTTCACTTTCACATGCTTTATCATGGAAATCACATCGAATTCCTTCCATCGATGATTGGAAAATGAATCTGAGTTGTAGAGTTTTACATATGAACATCAGTAATAATACAAGAAGATGAGATGTGACTAATTCTGTTTATCATTACATTAGTGAGAATAAAAATTTTAAAAAAGCTGAAAAAACTGACATGTTCGTACTTGTATTTATCAGAGTATCAGAAGTTTCATGTTTTATTGACAATTAGTTCTGATAAAGCTTTTAAAATTTGGTTGTTTTTTGTCAAGACAGTGTCATCACCAACAGGTTTGTATGTCTGGAACTTTTTCTTAATTAACCCCCAATGCCTCAAGGCCTATTGTTCTTGGTTTGTTTCTTTATTTATTACCATTCTAGTTGCAAAAACTATACAACTATTAGTTGAATTCATACCAAATTGGGTGTACAGATTACCAGTGACCAAGAGTAGATCTGAGTACATTTTGGGAAATGTAAGTGAAAGTTGTAATTTTTAATACATTTTTAAAATCTTTTTTTTCCCCATTTGCTTAAAATGGGTGAAAATTGTCTGTAGCAGCAAAGCTATTGGTTGAATTCATAACAAATGAATTCGACTAATAATGAAATTTAAAATATCTATAAAAACATAAATGTTGTTTTAATTTACTTAAAAGATAGATCAACACCAAAATAAGCTACATGTGCAAGGGGCTTGTTGTGTCTGGCACCACGTGTTGTAATCTGTAGTGGATGGGAAAAAATCTGATGCTGATTTAAAGTGCTGATTGAACTATGCTCTTTAAATGCCATGGATACCAAATAAGATGATGATACTCAATGAGAGGAGTGAAAATGTGCAGCAGCTTTTGTTACATCATCTGCAATGTGTCTGTTCTCTGTCCAGTATGTTTTTGGACCAATGCTAATCCATACTCATTACTTTAAGACCCACTGCTTGGTATATATTTGTGTTAATGATGATCTGTTGGAAGCTTAGATTTAGGCTCAAATTTGTATCTGGTGTTGAAGTTTACCTGCTTTAGCTGAAGAATTTATTGATTGAAAAGATTGGTTTCTTATCAAATCATTTTACCATTTTTTTCCAAATGCAAAATGTCCAGAAAGGATGCTCCTATTCAAAATATGGTCCAAAAACAGTGTATTATTTATTCCACACCTTTGACAAATGGCATTCTATAAGAAAACCAAAAGGTCTTTCGGAGTTTACGCAATACAGTACATTTTTCAGAAAGGAGGTTTTGTGTTTCAGCCATTGATATATGAAATACTTCCTTTTACATTTAGTTATTTATTTGTAAAATGAAGAGTACATTTTTCTGTTTTTGAGTAAATTCCTAACAGGTGTCATTTCTAACTTTCCAGTTCGAAAAGGAAAAATGCAAGTGTTCAGATATTTCTTTAGACAGAGGTTGAGCATGTGCTGTTATTTCACTTTTTTTTTTAAAAAAAAAAGATACTTCCTCTATGAAACTGTGTCACGAGTTCCTCTAAATATCCAGAAAAAGGCCATGGAATTAGAAAGCAGAAGCAAGAGTACAACTAGAACTGAATCTGATGTGAATCTGTGTGTTTAAAGCTCTGAATGCAATTTTAAGTGTCATAATGAAGTGAATATGTGAGCGGAGGTGGTGTCATAGTTTTGGCTCGTCATTAATTTTCACTGTTGACATTTAATACTTATTATAAAGAAAAAAAAGTGCTACATTGGTTTTCTTGTAGAGAATATTTTAGTAATTTTAATACATGTATAACACACTTGGACCAAAAGATTAATAAGTGTTTCATAATATAATTATGAGACATTTTTGTAGAAACTAAATACAATTTTATTGAAACTTAACCTTTGCTAAGTGATTTGTCCTCATTTATTAAAATATTACCCTCAGCTCTAGGTAAAAAGAGCAGAGGATTTTGCATTGTTTAATTTTTTTGTTATGCAGATATTCATAAAAGCTCAGAGAAAATCCAGTGGTCATTATATTATTATATCAAAACAGTGAAACCTGAAGAAAAAAAAATATTTTTTTGAGCAAATCATTGGTTGAAGAAAAAGATAGCATTTATAAGACTGACATTTGTCAAAGTCTGTTGTAGAAGATGACAGTGTTTACACATTACCACAGAACGTCCAATGTTGAAACGCTGAGAAGCTGCATTTTACTTAATTATTTACATCTATTAGGGTTAGTGAATGAAAAGTCATTAAACATTTTACATCAATAGTTTCTGGTCACTGGTTACTGTAGGTCTTTAAGGGTTAAACATCTACTTGAGACTGTGGAACTTAAGTTTGAGTGTCTGTCCTTGAAGCATCAGCACAAGCACAATTTACCTCTTAATTTCAAAATAAATCGCGATAGATTAAAAAGAAGTATGGCAGAGGTGTAGGGCAAGATCCCAAAACACTGGGTCCTATATTTCCCATAATTCAACTTGACAACACCTCTAAATTCTAATACTCTGTGGAAAACACCCTCATCTTTCAAACCTCTTATTAATTTATTTTCCATCCTGAATCAACAGGGCTGGTTCATCCACAAACACACACGCACACACACAATTATATACAATGACGCAGCAGTCTCTTTGAACAGAGAGCAGTAATGATATAAAAAACCAACACGGAACGTCAAACAAGAGGAGCTAAAAATGACAAAGCAATGTTATGGACACAACCACTGACTTTGTCACAAGACTAGCATCATTTATCATGAGTTCAGTTCCTTCAGTCCACCCTCTTCATATGGAACACACATCAGGTTAACATTAGGAGGCTTCGGTGTCAGGTACAGATATGATAAATGCTTTTATTTTGGTCTCCAACCGATCAATGACTACACTATGCTTCACAGAGTCTACGCCTGCCAAACCTTTCCATGTGCGCTGACTGCTAACAAATTCATAATAAACTTTATAGTCACTTTTAAAAGTGTGGGTTTTTAATCTCACACAAGTTAACAAATGCACCCTCTCATTTCTTCTCCATAGACTTTTATTTTGGCTGAAATAACAAGTGTTGCCAGTAGATATTATTACTTGCAGCTGCTCGCTACATAATTAATGCTAAATCAGTTGTTGGAAACTTAGCTTCGGCCTTTATCCACACAGATGGAGATGTTTGTTTCGCTAGAGTTTAGAAACATTTTGGAAAGAGGAAAAAAAAACCTGGCATAATAAGAGTGAATCTACAAAAGACTGAATCTGAATGTAAAAGCTATGAGTGAGGCTGTGGGTTGTATGATAGCACTGATGCTAATGCTAGCTTATCCTGCTTGTTCTTTAAGTTTTGCTAATGGAAATAGATGTTTAAGCATCTAATTTCAACCAAAGTCTATGCAATGTGGCAGCCTGTCTTATCATATATTAAAAAGATGGATACAAACAATTTCTCATTTCCACTAAGAATATGTATTTTTTTAATGTGATTTTGATTAATTTTATTTGATGTATTCATTTCAGATATGTACGTTTATATTTTTTGTTGGAGCTTGAGATATATCATGGTTAGGGTGCTGTTTGAATGATTTGAAGTACATTTAATTGTATGATTATTACAATATTAAACATTTAAGCAAAAAAAACATTGGAGGAAAAAAAAGGCTACATTTAATCTTTAATGATTTTCTGGAGTATCCAGGGTTTAGCCTCTTTTAGCACAATTATCATGACTGTAACAATATGCCCTGTCCATAAAAATGATTTTGTCTATGTTTGGACAAATGGTGCACATATTAATTGTGTTTTACGTCAGTAAAATTCAGATCTTAAAAGTGGAATTTTTTTTTGAAGATGGATTCTTTTGTGTAGAAGTGCAAGGGGTGGGTGACATATGTGAGGGCGATTTTGCGGGGATGAATGAATATGGACTGTGTTTATATTTATTTATATATTGATTCATCACTCATGTATCCTGTATGCCAAGATAATTAATGATCTATTGTAAATGTTTTAGTTGTTTTCTACACCCACTCTGTGGATGTGTATAGTTTATGTGTATTTGTCTACAATTTTTGTGAAAGCCTAACTTCTTTCAATAAAAAGACAATTTTTTAAAAAAAGTGAAGTTTTTAAATAGCCTACTCTCATTAGGGGAAGACAAAGAGATTGATTCATGCAGGACCATTGTTACAAGCATGAAATATCAAAAACAGATACTGCTGTAAAACTACCTACTATCAACATCAGCTTGGACATACTTTATGTTGGACAATAACACATGCACCAGTTCTGTGGGGAAAAAGACAACACTTTTCAGTTAGCTTACTGCTAAATTTATAACTTAAGTTGTCGTTATTGTTCAACTTTCTGTCAGCCAAATCCTCTGTACCTGCTGTGACCGATGGAATGGTTTAAATTGTCTAAAAAAATCTACCAACAATAATTTATGTGAGAGGAAAATGTATGTTTTATGGCAGACATGGATGATGGAGTAACAGAGGACTCATTAGAAGACAAAAGAAGCATCTGACCAAGTAGCTACAGTTGAACCTGCAAGTAAAAGATCTACAAGTAAAAGTTGTTATTTCAACTTGTAAAGTTGGCAGAAACTACGAATGAGAGGCTGTTGTTAATGACTGTGTGAGATCACCACGCCACAGTTTCAAAAATGATCACATATTTCTGTCAATTATCAGTGAAATGTGAAAGCATGAAAGATGTAATAACAGTAATTTAGGAGGCTGTGGATATGTGAAGGTTAACTACAGGGTGAGTGATTCATTCTGAAACACATGGAAAATGATGGAAACCGTGTATGTAGATAAATGACCTGGTTTTTTTTTTTCTCCATATTTTTGGCAGAGCGTTTCTCTTTTTGAATGAGTAAACCAAATACAAACATAATGTTCACTGGGTTCTTTGACTCTGAGCCAATCCACTGCTCATCCTCTGGCTTCAGCTGATTGGAATGGAACCAGTCCCCTTGAATCCGGCTCATATCAGTACTTCACTCTCTCCAGTTCAGGCAGACGCATTATAGTCCTCTCATTTCTGGCTGTTTATTGTGGTCTCACTTATAGAGCAGCTGCAGCCGGCTGGTGTGGCAGTTATTACGGCTGATCTTACTGTCTGCCTGGTAAAGACTGGATGAGTTTCCGAAAGATGCTGGGACCGGTAGGGGATCAGATGTGGGGACGGGGTATCCTGGAGGAGGAGCCAGTGACCTGGGGTCGCTCTGGGCGATGGAGAGAGGTGGGGTGCTGTGGTTCTGATTAGTGATGGTGGAAGCTCTTCTCCTGGATCGCAGGGCCTGACGCTCAGACAGCTGATTCCGGAGCTCTGAGACCCGCTCTTCTTTCTGTGGGGAGAAGAAGATGTAACACATCAGAGGATTATCCAAGGTAAAAATTTTTTTTTTAATTTAAACCAAAGTAGATGGGCGTCATCAGGAAAGACCACCAGTGAAGGTAACCACCATGATATGTCCCACTGGGTTCTGAATGAATATTAGAAGGTTCTGACATGCATGTCTGAGAAACAGGAGTGTCAAACATATGGCATGTGGGTCAAAACCAGTCTACCAAGGGGTCCAATCTACCCTACAGGATGAATTTGTCTCGTCTCGTCATCTGAACCTGCTTTATCCTCACCAGGGTCAAGGGGGTCTGTGGGGGCACCATCCAGCTACAATGGGTGAACATATATAGACAAACAATCACTCACATTCACACCTATGGACAATTTAGATTAACCAATTAACCTATCAGTGCATGTGTTTGGATGGTGGGAGGAAACTGGAGTACCTGGAGAAAACCCACGCAGACATGAGGAGAACATGCAAACTCCACACAGAAAGGTCTGGTGCTGGAATTGAACCAGGATCCGTCTTTCTGTGAGGCACAAGTGCTAACCACTGCACCACCCGGGATGAATTTGTAGAATGCAAAAATTATACTGAGGTTTTTACAGTTAAGGGCGTTAAAATGATTTAACCTGAAGTGAAAACAGAACATCTTACATTGCAAATATCTAAATCTTACCAGAGGGTATTTTTCTCATTTGTAGTCAAAATATTTCATCACACTTAAAATAAGACATAATCACCTAAAGAGTAACATTTCAGAGACATACATATATTTTTAGTGAGATATATATTTTAAACAATGGACCTGGAAAATCTTATTTTAAGAAATCTTACCAAGGTAGTTTTGCTAGCATTTATCTCTTTGTCTGTTAGCACAATAACTCAAAAAGTTATAGATGCATTGGGTTGAAATTTTCAGGAAATGTTGATACTAGCACACAGAGCAAGTGATGATCAGTGTGTCTTTCATTTGTGGACCTGCAATTGCAAAAGTGAAAGTGAAACCTCATTTTGGGAGTGGAATATGCCTTGATGGAGTCTGTGCTCGTTGGTGCTTTTCTAGGTTTCACTTGTTCCATTGGCACATGTTTTTCTTTGAATAAAAAAAAATTTAAATAAAATTCTTGAATTGAGCAAAAATAAATAAATAAAAAAAAAATTGGCCAATGGAACAAGTGAAAATGATCTTGGTGAAATGTGTTGGTAAGATTTATTGAGATTTTCTACATGTATTATCTAAACATAAGTTCATATATCTCACTGAAAAGTTACGGTTTCGGTGATTATGTCTTATTTTAAGTGTCATCAGATATTTTGACTAGAAATGAGAAAACTATACTTGGTAACATTTAGATTTCTGCAGTGTAGATTTCTACATTTTCACTACACATTTGTAGAGTGAAAAAAACAAACAAACAAACAGAAAACATATTTTTATAACCAACACTGTGCATAATAATCAGAAAATTAAAGTGATATTTGGTGCTAAAACATGTTGAATGTTGATGTTCATGCATATATCTGTGTTTTTACAAGGGGAAATAGCTGAGAAGTGTGTGTGAGCCATTCCACTCCAATGTAGAATATAGCTCTATTTGGATTTATACAACCAATGCCTCCACTGGATAATTTGTCGATTTGAAATTGAAACATCATTAAATCCTCACAGTGACACAGGCTGTTGAATTGCTGTTTTTCAGGATACTCTGGTAGGTTTAACAGCCTTCAGGTCCCTTGGGAAAGGACTGTATGACAGCATGAAAAAGCAGCAAAAATGTTCTAAATATAGTGCAATAAAACACATATTGATTTTTTTTTTTTAGCTTGTCAGAGCCTCATGATTCTGCATAAGTATCTTGTGATTCTTGTGACTCACATCTACACCTTGATATTCAGACACCGATAACAACACTCTGAGCCTGTTTCCCACTTTGCTCTTAAAATAGGCATAAAGTTTCATTTTGATAGTCACAAATGGAAAAAAAAAGAATCCTAAATAGAAGAAACACTGCTATCCTCTGTAAATAATAATTTTGATAATTACTTCCTGGGATTAATGAATTGTTCTGATTCTGAAAAACATACTTTTGTCAGATGCTACATACACTGGTAAAGAAAAAAAGGGACTAGGTTGGAGTCACGCTGTTTGAGTGGAAGCTATGTGATATTACATATTTCTTTTTAAATCGACACGACACAATCGAATAATACACAATATTTACATTTAGTAATCATAGTTAGAGGGGGTGAGGATGTGTGGCATGTAACACAAAAGCAACACAATGTGTAACTAAACAGGTAAAGTATGGATCATTGGTCTGTTTTGGTTGTGTGTAAGATGTATGTGGTGTGAATGTGGCGGTCATAACAATAATAATAGTAATAGAAATGTTTTTTTTTGTTTGTTTTGTTTAATGACAGTTTAACCAAAAATAACCAAACAAAAAGAGCTGGAGCTTTTTTTGTATAATAATAATAATAATAATAATAATAATAATAATAATAATAATAATAATAATAATAATAATAATAATAATAATAATAATAATAATAATAATAATAATAATAATAATAATAATAATAATATGGAAACGCATGCACACATACACAGTGGATCCATTATTCATTCACTCTCCCATTCTACCTCTGGTGGCGGTTAACTACATATGTAGCCACAGTTTCCCTTAATCAGACTGATTAAGCATGGCTGACATTTGGCACCTATGGCCACTCTGACCATCACCAAAAAAAGGGCGTGGGCTTCTCTAAAATAAGAAGAGATAAATAAGGGATATGATCAAAAATACTTATTATATAGGTGATACTAAATGAGAAAAAGAGAATGGAAGAGAAAAGAGACAGAGAAAGGGTTAGGGTTAGGACAGAATAACTATGAAAATGAAAATGAAAATAACCAAATGAAATTAAAAATATAATTTATCCAAATACAATGGCATCAATGTTAGTGCCATTGCTCATACTGCCTCACTTCACCATCACAGCACTTTTGCCATTAATATCAATTCTAATAATTATGACTATTATTATTATTATTATTATTATTATTATTATTATTATTATTATTATTATTATTATTATTATTATTATTATTATTATTATTATTATTATTATTATTATGATTATGATTATTATTATTATTATTATTATTATTATTATTATTATTATTATTATTATTATTATTATTTCATTTTTCATACTTTTTGGTAGCTGCTACATATACTGGTGAAGAAAAAATGGGAGTAGATTTGAGTCAGGCTTTTTGAGTGGCAGCTATGTGATATTAGACTTTAATCATTGATTTCAATTCCAAGTTGGCGTTGTTGCCCCTCAGGAAAGACCAGAAAAAAGAGGATGATCAAAGTACCACTGGTTAATCCCTCATGTGTTCCTCAATCACATTCCAGTTTCAATCCATTCACCACAGTCCCACACTGAGGAAAATGTTGGCGTGTTGCAGCATCTGTGTGGGACCACAGGCACTTCCAAACCAAACCTAATATGAAAGTGTGGGAGGAGCCAGCTGACCTCCTGGATGATCTTCTGGAGCTCCTTGTTCTCTCTCTCCAGCTGTCTGGATTTCTCTTCGTCGTTGTTGTTGGTGGACGAGCCGGTCTTCATGGTCTCCTGGGCGTCTGACTGCCACTCACCACGGGTGATCAAGCGTCGCATCTATACATAAATCATACAAAAATGACAGTGAGGATTGAAATTGAATGAAATACTGATAGGATGATGGTCATTTCTCTCCACATTTTACTAAACATCCTGAAAATAATCAGATCTACGTTAGTTTGAAACAGTTAATCGACGGTATACTGAGTCCAGACCAAAATATTACAGAACATTAACAGCATTACCAGAACATTAACCTGGCTCTACAGCAGGAGATGGGCCCCCCCATGGTCGCCCACTGCTCCTTACAGTTTACCCCAATGACATCAAAGGATGGTTTAAATGCAGAGGACACATGTGTACAGTGTAATGATAAATTAAGTACTTTACCTTTACTTTACTTTACTTTTACCTTACCTTTAGAATAAAACTGTGTGCCTTAACCTGTAAAGACCTAAATATCCACAAAGTCCAAATAATCCACTGATATAAAACTGTTTAATACCTGCTGATCCACTAATCCTATCAATACATGTAAATAATTGCCATAAAATACAATTTGTCATCTGTTCACGGTCACTAGATAAGACCCATTTGGATGTTTAGAGGCTCCACAGTTATTGTGGAAACACTCAGTTATTACAACACTCACTAGAAAAACCTATGAGGTTTGATATTCTACTGAAGAAGCTGATTTTATTTCAGTTTTATCTGTTTCTGATATAAACCTTAAAATGTATATATAAACCTCAAATTTAATGGGAACTTATATGAACATCTAAAATATCAGTGAAATTAATGTATGAAAATGCATGAATTACAAGAAAAAAACATTAAAAAACTACAAACTCTAAAATTAAAATGAATGGTAATAAATCACTTGAGAAAGGTGATGTACAGAAAAAGGGCTCTTTAAGGCTTAACATTTATCCATATGCAGATTAGCATCATTTATATGTATGTTTAAACCACTGTTTTGAATAAAATGGTCCATATTTCCATATCCTCACTGTCCCTGTGCAGTGTTTTTCCCCATCACAAACATGTATATGCAAAAGCCTTCACATTTGACACATTGCTGCTGACTTTACAGTCGCCTTCCTGATATTTGTGTATTATGTATACTCTGCTGACAGTGTGTGCTTTTACTGCTGCATTTCCACCTGTGTTTCCAAGCAAATAAGTTTTCCTGTATGGAACAAACTCACATACACAAACACACACCTAAATGTGCAAACAGTCCAGGTCCAGGTCCAGTGTCTGTAATGTAAACGATGGAACTTGTGTTACAGTATGTTGTAAGAAAATTACATTATTGGTGTTTCTCCTCTTAGTTCATTAGATTTGAGATGATACTGTTCAGATATGTAGATGCAGAAATTAGCATAAATGTGTCATAGCATCAAGGTAATGGAACAGTCTGTAATGCATCACTTTGGTTTAGCTGATGGGACATTCCTAAGGACTCATCATCTGAACCTGCTTTATCCTCACTAGGGTCGTGAGGGTCTATGGGGGTCTATGGGGGTCTATGGGGGTCTATGGGGGTCTATGGGGGTCTATGGGGGTCTATGGGGGCCTAATCCAGCTACTGTGGGCAAAGGCAGGGTGCACCCTGTATGAGTCCAGTTCATCTCAGGGCTGAACATATATAGACAAACAATCACTCTCACATTCACAGCTATGGGCAATTTAGATTAACTAATTAACCTATCAGTGCATGTGTTTGGATGGTGGGAGGAAACTGGAGTACCTGGAGAAAACCTACGCAGACACGAGGAGAACATGCACAGAAAGGTCTGGTGTGGGAATCGAACGAGGGTCCTTCTCACTGTGAGGCATGACTGTTAACCATTGCACCACTGTGCCATCCCATTCCTAAGGTCTATGTATTAAAATGAACATTGACTAAAAAGTGATGCAAAGAAGCCCCTCTTCAACTAGTCTTCCATATCTTTTCAAATCCGTATCGGTATCAGCCACCCAAAAAAAAATCCATATCGGTCGATTACTAATGCTGATGGGTTTATTACTTAAAAAACATGAGCTTGGGGGGTAGATCCTGGGGGGGTTGGTCAAACTGAAATTTCGTTTTGTGATCCTTGGATATGCAAAGTGACAAGTAACGCTTCTACATTTGTAATTCTTGATGCTAGAGATGGTCTTTTATCAGACCTGTTGAGCTGCATTTTATAATAAACATCCAAAATGTAAGATGTTTTTCACGCATTATGTAATTTTATATATTTTGCAGCAGCAGGGCACTTTGGTGGTGTGGCATTAAAACTCAAGGAGCTGTTTGGGAAACATTCCAAATGGCAGTGTTGGGAAAGTTCACCTTAATAAGGAACTAGTTCAAAGTTCAGTTCAAGTTACTCAATATGAATTAGTTCAGTTCATCGTTCATTCTTCCAAATTATGAACTAGAAGTTCATGGATCCCAAAATGAACTTTTTCGTTCTTTTTTGTGTTATTATTGTAAACGGATTATTATTATTTTTTGACTACGTTATCCTGTAGTCAAAAAATTAGGGGAAAAGGCCGCCAATCCAGGGCGGAATTAAGTACCTTACCCCGGTTTAACTTCCCTCTTACAAGGAGCGGTTTCAGTGAGCTTCATTTTCAATGTTTATTTCCAAGAACGGGACAACACCTGCTCCGGTCGGCGGTCACACTCTGTACATTTAACTCTTTTTCTCCGCTCCCAAAAACTCTCTGTACCCCGCTCTCTCTCTCTCTCGCTGCCCCGCCCAAAATGCTTCTCATTGGCTATTCCACAACATTATGTTGCCGACATTTGTTCAGAATAATACAAAAATGACATCTATGATAATGCTGTGTTTTTATCCCATTTTATATCTTATAGGACTCAATAATTACAACGTGATAAGAACGAAATGTGAACTAAATAAGAGCGCAGTTTAATAAATGCCAGAATAACCACGTTCACAACTTCCCCTTCATTTGGCAAAAGTGAACGAGTCGTTCACGTTCGTTAAAAATATGATACAGTTCATGAACGATTGTTCAATGAACGCGTTCAGGTACAACACTGGCAAATGGTTTATGTGTTGGCTGGTAATTAAACATATGAGACATGGACAATTTGAAATAATGGAACTATTTTGGAAATAGAAATTTTGTTGTTTGTTTTGCCTTTTGAGGCAATTTTGTATTTGTTTAAAATTAGTGTATAAATGATCTGGTCACAGCAGCTCAGTTTTATGGCAAATTCCACCTAAAATGTATGCGCAAATTAAAGTAAAATACAATTAAAAAACAAATAAACCATGCTTTAGAATTGTTGTTACGTAATGCACCATGTTATTACATTTTCTAGAGAATAAAAAAGTTGCAAGTGCATTTTGTAATAATGTTCTCAATTATTACATAATGCGGCAAAATTTATTACAAAATGCCTTGGAGCAGTGTATTTATTACAAAATGAAATTAAGAAGTTATTACATTTTGGATGTTTATTACAAAATGTGGCACAACAGACCTGCTGATTAATACTGTGTCACCAATAGAATAAGGAATCATGACATATACAGACACACAAACGTCACTGTGGTTATTGAGTAACAGAGTGGTGACAGTTACACAATATTTACTGCACGCATGTTCTCACAGCTTGACAGGTCATTGTCACATCAAACATGGCTACAGGGACTATCAGTGTAGAATGAATAAGCTGTGAGCTGTTCTGTCTATGTGGTGTTAAATACGTCTGCATGATCCTGTGGTTTTGGGACGTGTTCAATGGAGATTACTCAAGTACTGTACAATTCTGAGGTATTTTATTTTCGTATTTTCAAATTATGATATGTATATTCCTGAACACTTCCATGGAATAATACATTTCAGAGTAAATAATAAAATTCAGGGTAAATATAATATTATATCATAAAAAGAGAAAACTCATTTTTCATCAGAATCTATCATTAACGGAACATAAACCCAGTGTCTGTATCAACTGTTATTCATCCAAATGTTGTAGAAGATGACAGTGTTTCCATGGTAACTACGTAGCATCTGAACATCCAAATGGATCACATGTGATGACAATGAAAAGATGACAAACTGTATTTTACACAGATTATTTACACATATTGATAGGATTACTGAATCAACAGGTATTAAATTAGTGATATTTTGTTTTATTAAATGGAGTTTCCCTGTGGTCTACATGGGTCTGACTTTTTCATTAATTTAACTCCACAGGTCCATCATATTCAACCCTATTTCCTGAGCAATGACACCAGATTCCAGATTCCAGACACCAGGTTCGAGCCACTTCACCCCCCCCAGGTTATTGCGTCTTCCACTCTGTTCCTGTTCAACCAACAACTGAACATTTTAGGTAATTGGCTTAAAGTGTGGACGTATTTTCAGTATCGACTACAACCACTGCTGCTGATAAACAATGCTCATACTTGGAGAATTATTTGGCAGAAGTTATATACATACTGTACATATATATATATATATATATATATATATATATATATATATATATATATATATATATATAACTAGTAATAGACATAACAAATTACAGAGGAATTAAAACAAGTTCAATAAATCCAATTGCTTTTTAGCTTTGCAGAAAATTCTAACTTTTTGAACTATTAGGGTCTATATATATATATATATATATATATATATATATATATATATATATATATATATATATATATAAAAATGAAAGAACTGAAGACTAATACAAGTCTATATTCCTTTCAGACTAAAACCTATTCTCTTGTTAATTGTAAGAATTTCACATTTTGACCCCAGACTTATCTTGGAAACTTGAGCCAACCAGTTTTTAAGACTTGAATTTTCTTTATCAGTAACACACATGTGGGGACATTTCATTAGTTTTATTCCAGAAGTATTTTATTTGTAGACCATGTGTTATGACCCCTTTAAGCAGTTTAGATCAATACAGTAGATGAGTTTTGGTCACATGGCTGCACTTAAACAACTACTGAATGAAAGGTTGGTTCAATCCACATGTGACTGTATATAATACACTAGATCCCTGATGCAGTTAAACTGTAGCTGTACTCTGTGGGGAGAAGAAGGCGGCGGTGCGGAGGTCTTACTTTAGGGACGAACAGAACCACCAGGGTGATGTAGACAGAGAAGACGATGGCCAGGGAGGCAAAGGCGAAGGAGGCGTCCTGCTGGGACGACAGGATCATGGTGACTGGAGCTGTGATCATACACAGCACCTGAAAAACACAGAGCACAGACCACACCTGACGTTTACAGCCATGTACAGTCAGTATTTTAGATCAAATCAGACAGAACCCTGACAGACTGTACATGATATTCAGTCTGAAGGACGTACCTGATAAACCACAGTTCACACACAGACGAGCGGCTTTATGAAAAATAACACACACCAGCTCAGATGTTTGAGATAACATAGAACTGTACACTAGGATACAGAGGTGGTAAAAGTACACATGAAGACATGTTTTACTACACACTGAAAATGAACACAACTCCAAGAATTATTAGTCTAGTGTCACTTTTATGTCTTTTTTTCTTGTTCTATACTCATGAAAGTTTTGTATTATCAGAGGTTTTATGTTTTTGTCTTTTACTTTCATTTCACTTTCATCTAATGTTTATTATCCCACCCCCCAAAATGGGAGAGGGTTTTTATTTTTGGTTAGTTTTTTTGTCAGCGACACAACTACTGAACCAATGTCCATTACATTTTCAGGAAAACTGCAAGGTGGTCCAGAATAGATCCCATTAAATTTTGGTGAAAGTAGGTGAAAGGTTAAAGGTCACAGTCCCCCAAAATGTGTTTTTGCATTGATAAGAGATATTGCAAATCAGGTAAGACATTCGTCTGGGGGTTGGGTTTGTTGTGCCGGGCACCACTTGTTTTGTTTCATATATTACATTGCTTTCATCTTGTTTTGTCTTTTATGTTGTTTTCATCCTGTTTTATCTTCTGTTTCGTTACATCTATTTTAAAATTTCTTTTCATCTTCAATGTTGTTTTCATTGCTTTCATTATCACACATCATTTTCAGGCTGTTTCATCTATTGTGTTATTTTTATCTTGTTTTTATTAAATTGATTTTTTGTTTTTTTTTATGTGGCTTTCATCTTGTTTTAGACTTTGATGTTAGTGTTAGGGTCATCTTATTACCTACGCTCTGTACTCATTTTTCCTTTTATCCCATTTTTGTTTTTCACACTGCTTTCATCTAGCTTTGTAGAATAATTTTCTTCCATTTACATCTTTAGTTTTGTATTCCTCTGTAGTGTTGCAGTATACATAATGAATGGATTAGAATAATAATAACGATAGTAATAGTAATTACTACACAATATCACAGACATCTGAAAACTTAACACAACTACAGTACAGAAACATTTGTACTTATTTATTTTCCTCTGCTACTGCTATGATACAAAATATGATGCACTGGTATATTAGACAAACATCAATATTGATCTTCTTGGTAGTTTGAGGCTTTTTAATACATTTTCTGGATTTTTGTCCAAAAAATGCTTGAAAAATGAATTTTTCTTCATCAATCATGTACATATGTGACCTCTGTGAGAGGCTGGTTATATCTAGAAATATTAATAATTATGTGAATTTACATTTCACTAAGTGCTGAGGTAAGTACAGGTTCAAAATTAAAAAAAAAAAATAGGACCTGTAGTCCAATGGCATATTGAAGATATTAATTGGCATTTGTTTCAATGTCAAAGGTATATTCAATTCATTTCAATTAAATTCAATTTTATTTGTACAGTAGAGCCTCAAACCACAACAAGGTAATCTCATGGGGCTTTACAGAGTTGGATTCCTATCTGTTACCAATGGTAATTATATCAATATCTTCAACCGTTTTGAAGGGTGATATTTAGAAATTCATTAAAAACACAAAAATCCAAAATCAATATTTCCCAAACTTTTGAACAAACTTGTCAGACTTTTTTCACAAGGAACCTTTGCTATAAATGTATGAATGTCAGGTGATTCTGACTGATGGTTTTGGATTAGACATTTCTTGAAAAATTGTTTATGGACAGACCATACTGATAGTCTATCACATTAAAAAGTATTAGATTCAGTCAGTATGAATATTTGTAGGATCATAAATGCCATATTAACCTAATGTATGAAATATAGTCTACATAATGTTCACTCACAAATACTAAGACAACATTTATAACCTAACAGAAAACTTAATGTAATACACTGGAAGATTATTTAAGGATCTGGAGTCAAAGTTTATTCATTCATTATCTGAACCCGCTTTATCCTCACTAGGGTCGCGGGGGTCACTGGGGGCCTAATCCAGCTACAATGGGCGAAGGCGGGGTACACCCTGTATGAGACGCCAGTTCATCGCAGGGCTGACATATATAGACAAACAATCACTCTCACATTCACACCTATGGCCAATTTTAGATTAACCAATTAACCTATCAGTGCATGTCTTTGGATGGTGGGAGGAAACCGGAGTACCCAGCGAAAACCCACGCGGACACGGGGAGGACAGTCAAAGTTTATTCTTTTTTTTTTTTAGTAAATTTACTTTCCATTCACTGGCACAGACGGACAAACAATAAAATAAACCAAGACATTTGCAGGAATAAAAAGGACAGATAAGTAGATTTTCCTTTTGATCACCTGAAAAGTGATGCCAGGTCCAGTAAGGTCAAAACACAGTGAGATGACAAAGGGAGAAAGACAGATTGAAAGAAGTCTGAGAAGGAATATGGAAGGATAGTGAGTAAGAGACAGAGACTGAGCACTACATCAAATGAAACATGAGAGAGGTGGAGGAGAGGCTGGAAATCAATACATATTGATCAACAGTCATTCATCTCTGTGCAAAAAGCTGAAAAAAATCCCATCCACAACTGCAAATGGAAGCAGCGGGCCGGCACCAGCAGCGACCATGTTTTCTCTGCGGTTTCATTACTTACACACAGACACGCACAAACACAATCCCAACCTCAACTCAAACACAACTCCTCCAATTCATTTCAGGCGCCTCACTGGAACAAATAGCATTTCTGTGCACTTGGGATTCTGGGTAGAGATCTAATCACTGTCATTCATCTGCTTCCAGACACTTCTGCACGCCTTTAAGGAAAAGTATGATTTATCACAAGCCAGGCTCATCTTTTGTTGTTTTGCTCATCGTTCTTTCCTGGTTTCACACCTCGAAGTCTGAACCTGCTTTTCTAATTCTTTTGAAGTAATTCATATATTTAGTCTCAGGTTTGTTGCTTCTGCTAACTAGACTCAAACAAGCCTAAGTATCTTTTATTTAGAGAAAATCTGTTTGGTGCATTAGACTAAAATACAATGTGCAGTCTCCTGCTGAACATAAAGACTGTACATTAGGATAATGTGTCTTTAAAATCCCTTTTTTGGGCAATGGGGAACCTTAATCCAATGGTTAACATCCTACAGAATCCTAAAAAAAGTAATGCATTTCATTTTAATGCAGTTCTGTTGAGGTCACAAGTAAATGTATTTCATTATCTTGAGATTATCTTGAGTTTATTTTGAGTATAACAAAAATAAACGATGTTTGCATTTACTATACTGAATCAGTATCATCTATAGAAGAAACAGATTTAAACTGAAAGGTTTGCCCATTATTGAGCAACTCGATCATTATCTGACAGAAATTGTCTTGTTATCCTAAGAAACCTGCTTTGTACTGTCATGATAAGACACATTAATTATAATTTTATTTTGTTAAAGCACAAAGATTTTATCTTGATTTTGTCACTGCAATTGACTTATTTTTTTCTGTGAATTTTTTCTCTGACATCAAGACAAAACACGATTAATCAAAAATTATAGCCTACTGTATAATCAATATCAAACAATACAAAAAAACATCAATATGCACAATCTATTAAAAATGAATATAATTTAACCTTTGATTTTGGAAGATTATACACAGTGAATAGTCTACCAGTGGAATGTAGCCTTTATAATTTTTGTCAAATACAAAAGCTTTCCGGAGAACTAACTAAATCTAATTTTGGGATTTTTACATGTTTTCACTTAACTTCAAACCCAAAAAAATCACCCAAAAGCCTGTTGATGTCTATGGTACATCTGCCTACAGTTCTGCTGGGCTCATCTAAATTCTAGAAAAAACATTTATTTTCCATAAATTTTTCATGTGCATCTTACAGACCATTTTAGTAATACCTGTCCTTCAATTTATGTCTCCACCTCAAAACCATGACAAAATAAAAAATAAACGTCAGTGTTTTAAAAATTCAGCAGAGACATCTCTTACATAAACAGTGTCCCTGTTCCTGTGGGTAATCCACAGAACACGCTGTCAACACTTTGCATTTAAATGTCTTCTTCCAAAGAAGTGGCCCAAATGTATTATGGATTTATTCTTATTATAAAACACAACATTTTTTATGCAAAAATACAAGGCAGGTTTCAAAATAGGTAACAATGTAAGAGTATTAACCCACGTCTGTGTTGTTAAGAGACTTCAGGGCCATTTGATTAAAAAAACACAGCAACAAACACATTTATTGTATAATCTTTTTTGTATTCCTCCTACTTGGCTGAGGCCTTGGCTTTGTTCAGTATTTAATGGATGAAGTAAAACATATGTGGACAGACTGAAAAAAATTACAAAATCATTCATTAGGGAGAATAATCCATTCTGGAGAAACACTGTGTGTGTATCAGTGTGTGTTGGTGGAAAATATGCTAGCTAGTATAACCAAACAGGTCTATTTATTTCAGAAAAATCATTACTTTGTGAATTATTGAGTAGCAATGAATGGATGTCTTCTTCTGAAAGCACATTAAACAATTACTATACTATACTATACTATACTATACTATACTATACTATACTATACTATACTATACTATACTATACT
This sequence comes from Siphamia tubifer, assembly GCA_020466265.1. Classification (NCBI taxonomy): domain Eukaryota; kingdom Metazoa; phylum Chordata; class Actinopteri; order Kurtiformes; family Apogonidae; genus Siphamia; species Siphamia tubifer. The sequence continues at coordinate 20,736,688 of CM035793.1, read as the reverse complement.
ATACTATACTATACTATACTATACTATACTATACTATACTGTACTATACTATACTGTACTATACTATACTATACTATACTATACTATACTATACTATACTATACTATACTATACTATACTATACTATACTATACTATACTATACTATACTGTACTATACTATACTATACTATACTATACTGTACTATACTATACTGTACTATACTATACTATACTATACTATACTGTACTATACTACACTACACTGTACTATACTATACTATACTATACTATACTATACTATACTATACTATACTATACTATACTATACTATACTGTACTGTACTATACTACACTACACTATACTATACTATACTATACTATACTATACTATACTATACTATACTATACTATACTATACTATACTATACTATACTGTACTATACTATACTATACTATACTATACTGTACTATACTACACTACACTGTACTATACTATACTATACTATACTATACTATACTATACTATACTATACTATACTATACTATACTATACTATACTATACTATACTGTACTATACTACACTACACTGTACTATACTATACTATACTATACTATACTATACTATACTATACTATACTATACTGTACTATACTATACTGTACTATACTATACTATACTATACTGTACTATACTACACTACACTGTACTATACTATACTATACTATACTATACTATACTATACTATACTATACTATACTATACTGTACTGTACTATACTATACTATACTATACTATACTGTACTACTGTACTATACTGTACTGTACTATACTATACTATACTATACTGTACTGTACTAAACTATACTATACTATACTGTACTGTACTGTACTGTACTGTACTGTACTGTACTGTACTATACTATACTATACTATACTGTACTGTACTGTACTGTACTATACTATACTATACTATACTATACTATACTATACTATACTATACTATACTATACTGTACTGTACTGTACTGTACTGTACTATACTATACTATACTATACTATACTATACTATACTATACTGTAGTATACTGTAGTTTACTGTAGTATACTAGACTAGACTAGACTAGACTAGCATTAAGGTTTGACAGATTTAGATAAATATTGGTGTTCAACATCATACACCACTTTAAATAAAGTCCTTACAACATTCTTAGTTGACACAAAAAATATGTTAACAAATTTGTGATCATCTGAAAAGTCAAGGTCGTAGACTTGGTTTTCACAGCACAGTGATACTGTAAACATGATCATCTTAAAAAAGCATGTGCCTCTGTATAAAGTAGTTCAAGTCAGCTTCACACACACACAGACATACACACACTGACAGGGATCTTTCAATGATTGGTTTTAGCTTTTTTTTTCGGTTCATAAGCATTACTTCAGGTTTTAGACAGCATATTGGATGATAAAGCTGCAGAACTTGTTCATCTTATGGCTCATACTATGACCTGACTACTTAACATTTTAATAGAGGAGGGCACAGCTGGGTGTTTAAAACCACTGAGCCCCCCCGTAGGGACTCTGTATCGTCTTCCAGAGGGTAAAAGCCTGTACTCAGACTGGAGGTCAACTGTCCTCTGGGCTCTGTGGACAGATTGAGATGACTGCTATATTCGTACTTTCTTGTGACATTGGTGTTGGACTTGGAGCCACAGTTTTAACTGCGTCACATGCTGGCTGTACCTCTTATCTGGTAGAAACTGTATGGTTGAACAGATTTATACCCAATAAATAGTCACTCTTCCATTGGATATATGAGCAAAACTTTATTGATATTTACTAAATGTTGAAGAAAACAGAAGTATGTAATGTTTGTTCTTCCATTAATTCACAAATGCGATGATTTGATTGTTTATTATCACGAGATAATATGAGTCATTCCATAAACATGGTGACAAACAGAAATATGTTTTTTGCAGATATATTTAGTTATTATTATTATTATTATTATTATTATTATTATTATTATTATTATTATTATTATTATTATTATTATTATTATTATTATTATTATTATTATTATTATATGTTACACCTCTATCCCATAATTAATAAAAAACAATGATTGGGTTTCCTGGTGTGTCTTCTTCTTTGTCTGTTCTACAATAACATCTGTTCAGATATAGTTTTTGACTGTAGTTACGAAAAGCGGTCTTTCCATCGGACTTTTGCATAATATACCATTTTCATTACGCCTCAAAATCCACATCTTGCCAGCACAAAAACGTTTGGTGGAAAAACAAGGGTTTGGTGGAAATTGTGTTTTTTCCATTAAGTAAATTTTAATGCACAGGTCATCTTGTCATGTCTTGTCATCTGAACCCACTTTATCCTCAATAGGGTCACAGGGGTCACTGGGGGCCTAATCCAGCTAAAATGGGTGAAGGCGAGGTACACCCTGTATGAGTCTCCAGTTCATCTCAGGGCTGAACATATATAGACAAACAATCACTCTCACATTCACACCTATGGACAATTTAGATTAACCACTTAACCTATCAGTGCATGTGTTTGGATGGTGGGAGGAAACCGGAGTACCTGGAGAAACAGGGAGAACATGCAAACTCCACATAGACAGGTCTGGTGTGTGCACAGGTTATATTTATGCAATTTAAGGGTCAATGTAAAAGCGACTAATGACTGTTGCTCCTTAAATACTGTAGGTGATGTAAGTGATGCAGTGAGCAGCTTCTTTTCATAAGGCTTGAACAGTTAACTATCCTTTCATATAAAAATGTGAATAACCTGAAATGTCGAAACAGTAAATGCATTTTTCACAATAATCTCCCTGTTACGAAGTGTTTTGCATTGAAGATCTACTGTGATCTATAAGGTCTAATACACATGCGTAAAAGACCAACTGAGGCATGATATTGTAAAAATTACACATAGTGTTCTGCAGGGTACTTTGTCAATGTAAGCATTTTCATCATGTAAATGTTCTTTTTCACATTAATTGACAAATGATGAATAACAAAACTTTGGACTTGACATTAATTATGTTACTGATCAAGGTGATTTTAAATCATATTTAGCTGTATGTGGCCCATGAATTAAGATGAAATTAACACAACAGTGCAATGAAATATTATAGTGTAACAGATTTTGGTCAGAGTGTTATGTTTGTAGCCTCCAGTAAAAGCTATGAACCTGGCTTTAGTGTCACCAGTATGAACACCAGGATACTTAGAAGTTTGCCTGATAAATGGGAGAACGCTGTTTAATCACTAGATTATGTTCAGTTAATGATAATGTTAATGATAAGCACTTAATAAAGTCACTTTCTGATATAATAATAGTCACTTTTAACCTGAGCTTTTATAAACATCTTTCTGATCAGTAAATATAGGCAAAATGCATCATTTTCACAGAAAAAAAGGAAAATTCAGAAGATAATGTTCTCATAAATGGAGATAACTCACTTCATTTAGGACCTATCACAGAAGTAGTACTGCGTCTCTATAGGTTAAGGAAGCTGTTCACCTCATTTGTGCCTCATTTTGACACTAATATTCTGTTTAAAATACTCTTGCCTCAGTAGGACAAGACATACAGTGTCATAAAAACAAAGTCACTAATGACCTCAACATCAGCCCTCTGCTGGTTTAAAACATATTTATCTAAACGGTACCAATTTGTTAACGTGAATCAATAATCATCACCGTTAGTTATGGCGTGCTTCATGGGACAGTGCTTGGGCCTATTTTGTTTACATTGTATATGCTCCCCTTAGGTAACATCATTAGAAATCATGGCTTTAACTTTCATTGTTACGTGGATGACACACAGCTATATTTATCGATTAAACCTGATCAGACCAATCAAATAGATAAACTAAATACATGTGTCCAAGATCGAAAGACTTGGATGAGTGCCAATTATCTCCTATTGAACATTAGAGTCATTATAATTGGCCCTAAAAATGCGAGATACTCCCTAACTGACCAGATCATTACTTTAGACAACTTAAGTGTAACATCCAGCGCCACAGTTAAACATTTAGGAGTTGTATTTGATCCAGACCTTTCATTCAAAGCACACATTGACCAAACATGCAGAACAGCCTTTTTTCACTTGCGCAACATAGCAGAAATTAGGAATATTCTGTCGAAAAATTATGCAGAAAAATTTATTCATGCATTTAATACATCTACATTAGATTATTGCAACTCCTTACTTGTAGCGTGTCCTAAATATTCCTTAAAAAGCCTTCAACTGGTTCAAAATGCAGCAGCAAGATTATTAACAGGATCAAACAGAAGAGAACACATCACCCCTGTGCTTCAAACCCTTCACTGGCTACCAGTTGAATTTAGAATTCAATTTAAAATCCTCCTCCTTACATATAAACCCATTAATGGTAAGGGCCCCTCTTATCTTACAGATGATCTGGTTCCGTACCAGCCCAATAGAACCCTTCGTTCTCAGAATGCAGGTCTATTGAAAGTTCCCAGGGTTTCTAAAAGTATAGTAGGAGCTAGAGCATTTAGTTATCATGGTTACTGTGCAATGGAATCAGCTTCCATTTAATATTAAACAGGCCGACACAGTCTCTACACTTAAAATTAGATTGAAAACATTCCCGTTTGAGAAAGCCTATGGTCAGATTAGTTAAAAACAGACTGAAGTCACAGTTCAGTCTAAGCTTCCCTAGGAGATAGAATGCTGGAGGAAGTACAGGCACTGAGTCCGTCTATTTCTCTCTCTTTCTCTCTCCATCTCTCATGTCTGTATTTTTTCATTTCTTAAACCTATCTTACATATCAAGTCTGTTCATGGCTAGTCACCTGGTGTCCCCTTTCCCCACTCCCCCCCTCTGGCGGGAGTGGCAGCTCTCTCAACAGTGTCGGCGTAGGGAGCAATGGACGACAGGATCTGTGATGAATAGCTTGTGCCCTGAGCTGACCTGTGACCCTGGACCTGTGACCCTGGACCTCCTCCCTCGCCTGTCTGGTGGATGGACCTGGCTCCCCCTCCTTCATTTATAATTGGACATTCATCTATAGCCTGTTCCTTTCCTAAGATGTTTTTTGGTCCAGGTTGCAGAGAAATTCTGATTCTTATTTGTAAAAACTAGGTTGCTACCGTACATGACATTTTTTCTACTATGACAGAGCCTCAGACCAACAATTTATTAACACAGGAGTCAGATGGACTAGAATGTCATAGAAGTAATTTAACGCTTTATCATTTGTTGAAGTATAGTCTTTCCAGGTTTACCACCCATAATTTGTTATGTGTCTGTATGGCCACAGGATAAACTCATTTTTGATGGATAAAAGATACATTGTAAGGTTGAAGTGTGAATCTGAAATGATGTGTGTGATATTTTAATTAACATGTTTGCTGCTCTTTCCAGCCACATCGTGTCTCCATATGCTGTGGGTGCGACAGCTGTCAACCTATTTCTGACACACCAAATTGGCTTTAGAAATTTTTTTATTTTTTTTTTACTTTCCCTTTCAGGCAGCAGTCACCTGAAAAGAAAGGCTTCATATATGCAAATAAATAAGCAGCTCACAGTGGAATGTGTGTGAGGATCTTCACCATGTGACTAAAGCTCTAATGATGAGCATATATATCGCTCTTGTCAAAGCAGGTCTCTGTGTTTCCAGGTGATGCTGCAGAGCCTTGTGCAGTGTGCGGCGATGTCATTATTTAGGACTGCAGAGGCCCATCGGCCAGCTGTGGCCTCATTTAAGACAGATAACTGGGCTGGAGGTGAGTCTCGGCAGCATCAACGGTAGAGCTTCCTTGGCAGAGCGTGAAAAACATCGAAGGCCGGGTCAAAGATGGACTGGACATGCCTGCTGAGTGAGCCTGCACTGGAGAAGGATTGGAAGTGAAAGCCCAAATCTCCAGTCGGCACAGAAGCACAGGACTGAAAAACACATTAACGCGGCTGACAACAGCTGTAGCCACACAAATCAGCCTTTCTACCAGGTGAATATATATGTATATATATATATATATATATATATATATATATATATATATATATATATATATATATATATATATATATATATATATATATATAGACAAGCCTCTGGAACATTTTGTTTTTGCATTTATTCATGAATGCAGGTGAAGTGAGTGCCCTGTGGTATTAGTTTGTACTCTGGCGAATGGATATTATTTTGCATTGCAGTGTTCCTCGGAGGAGTGTCTCAGTAGGGGTATAAGCACAGTATGCATTTAATGGACTCTTGTTACTAGTGAAATCTGATCATAAGAGGTATGTAGATGCGCAGCCTAGAAGTTGTCACAAAAAAGAAGCTAAAAAAACAAACAAAAAGAATCCATAAAAACCCAAGTATCCACTGGTGATTCAAACAATTTACTGAGGTAAAATCTTGAATAACTTTGGAGCCACTGATACTATCAATATAGTTTCATCCTTATATATGTCTGCTTCATCAAATTTCAGAACAATCCGTCAAGAATTAGTGATGCTAGAGTGTGAACAGTGGAAATGTGTACGCACACACAGACACACAAATAAAGTAGAAGTCGTGCATAGCACGATACTTGACCAAATTGGCTGAAACACACACACAAGCAAAGGCAACCGATCAACAAACCTGTCCAAGGACTTGACCAAATCTTGATTTGCTCAAATAATGAAATGTTGTGCATAGCACGATACTGGACTAAATCAGCTGAAATTCAGTCCATTTCTTTCTTGTACTTGTCTCCTTGTACACACCAAATTTCAGAATGAGCCGTCAAGTATTGGCAACGCTAGAGTGTGAACAAAAAATGGTCAATATTTGGTCAATGTTGACCTTGGGTGATGACCATGAAGGTCAAGTCTTTTTCAGTCTAATATTCAACGTGATGAACCCTATATCAAATATATATGTATATATACCCAAGAAGTTTGAACTCAATCGCATTAAAACTCTTCAAGTACTGGACACTGACCAAATGTTTATATTTTTACAAACAGACTAAAAAGCCACACAGAGTGTGGTAACTTTACGAATCATATGAAATCTGCCATCTTGTCAAATCACAAATACATCATAATCACCAATACAGTACATGTTGAAAACGGCAAATTTCTGCTGTGACGACGTGAACATTCAATATGGCGTCGAACCAGAAGTAGTGAGTCCATTCGGCTGAAATTCGTTCTGTTGTATCAGAACGTTCCATCAAGAACTGACGACGCTAGTGTGAGAACATTGTGCACGCACACGCACACACAGACAAACAGACAAACCGTTACAGCAACATAAGTTTTTAACAACCAGATAAAAGTTGGCAAATATATAACTCCACCATTCCTTGGCAGAGTAAATATTGAACTCACAGCAACATTATAGATGGCCATGCCCACGGCGCGGTGATCATTGATCTTCTCTGTGGAGATGGACTTGGTCTCATATGCCAGAAAGATGCCGAGCAGCAGCAGCAGACCTTTATAACCGTACACAACACCTGCAGGAGGCAAGAAGGAAACAGTTTGTACAATTCCTTCCTTCTGTCCCTTAGAGGTCCTACAGTGACTCAGTTTATCTGCATCAAACAATGAGCAGCAGTGTTTGTCAGTGGTGTAAACTGTGCAGATACTGTGTTTTTTTTTTTTTTTTTTATCACACACTTGCATCTAAAAACAAACTGAGGTCAGGATAATTTGTTGTTTATAGTTTTCTCAAACCACTAAATGGTAAAAAAAAATATATATATATATATAATTAAATTAAAATCAAAAGGGAATATTTAAATTTAAATATCCATGAAATGGTGTCATTAAGTGTTAAATGATTTGGGATATTTCTCTCACCCAGCCAGGTGTTCATCTTCTCTGAGCTGCAGTGCTCCAATAAAGGCTGGATCAGAACATCCAAGTCTCCTTTGGGTGCTTCGCGGGTGAATTTCTGATGAAAACACAAAATACAAATCAGCTCCACATATGCATCACGATATGACTTCCACCCATTCCACAACACTAACTCATTTAAACCTGCAGCTGCTGAAAGTGTATCAAAATTAATTTATTTGATTTAAATGTAATTTTCCTTCCGAGTGCAAAATAAATTCATCCCCGAAAAAACGAAATTATCAATAACTTCAATAATCCAATATTTGCTTAACTTAGTTCCAGTTATTACTTATCAAATCAAACGTTACGCATTGAATTAGAAATGAAATGTTAAATTATATATTTCCAGATTCCAATATGGACAAAATAATACACTTGTGTATTGACTTTAATTTGTAGCTCAGAGAAAAACATAGAATGATGCAGAATAAACATGTGTTTCTAACATCAGTGGAAGACTTTTCCCTCTAAAATCCCCAGAAAAGGTCCAGAGTTTTATCATTTAGCTCCATTTCCAGTTAACATAGAAAAGCAAGAGTGCTGGGAATGAGGAAACACAGGAGAGGTTGAGTGGTACTGTAATGTTGGCAAAAGTGTGGGGGAAAAAAATAAAGAAAACAACAAACAACAAACAATGAATACAATGACAAGTCAAACAGTGGTTGTTTTGTGGAGCCACTGCCAACCCATGAAACACACGATTGTATTAAACTTGTATTAAACTGGTAAATAATGTCCATGTTATCACCAGAGCAGATGTGTCTCACTGGAGCACAGCCACATTATTTCATTTGTAGCTCAGAATGATGATCATGTGTTCAGTACCTTTTTATTCTATGGCTAGTTTCAGTTTAAATTGTTAAAATTATTTGACAACTAAGAAAATATAATTATTATTACTATTATTATTATTATTATTATTATTATTATTATTATTATTATTATTATTATTATTATTATTATTATTATTATTATTATTATTATTATTATTATTATTATTATTATTATTATTATTATAAGAGAATAATAACCATAACATTATATATATTTATATATATATATATATATATATATATATATATATTTTTTTTTAACATGATCACTTTAGGGTCTGATCGAGATAAAGTGAGTATCAACATGAAAAAGTTGATTTATCCACCTGACTATTTATTTTTCACTAAAGGTCTGTATTTTATGGACTGTTATCCCTTTTGAAATACCACTTGTAGAAAAAAAGCCATAGCCATAGATTGAATTTGATGTTTAATATCAAATTATTCATTAATAATTATATCTAAACAAAATGCATTCAATCTGTGGATTATATAGATGATGATTTCAAGAATTATATTTTCATTATTTAGTGAATATTATTGATCTTTATGAATTTAAACCTGAGGTGTAAAGTAACTAAGTAAAAGTACTTTGTTACTGTACTTTTTTTCGGTATCTGTTTTTAGGTATCTTTATTTTACTTGAGTATTTATTTTTCTGGCGACTTTTTACTTTTACTCCCTACATTTTTATATACATATCTGTACTTTATACTCTTTACATTCTCAGAATAGACTCATTACTTTTTCAAACTAAACAAATGTGACAGTATGAAAAATAATTCACCAGAGGAAAAATCATGAAACACAAATTAACATTGTTTTTGTGTGGCTTTATGTATATATATATATATATATATATATATATATATATATATATATATATATATATATATATATGTATACACATACATATTTCTTTTTAATTCTTACATTTTTTTCTTGTACTTGACTTTTATTTCTTTCTTTTGTACAGCACTGTTTGTTTGTCTGTGTCTTTTAATCTATGCTGTCTTTTACCCTTTTATTTTTATATATTTTAATTATTCTTCTGTTCAACACTTTGGTCCACTGTGGATGCTTTAAAGTGCTTTCTAAATAAAGTTGGTTTGGACTAGACAATGTTAAAGTACTTACAAAGAACTTCTCAAATATGTATAACACATGTATATACGTTACTCTGCTTCCATTACAGACTATTGAACACCAAATGTGTCCATGTATTACCACTTCATCAGACCCTTTAAGAACAAAAATGAGGGTAAAGTAACTTTGGAACCCTACTTTCTAGGAGTATGATAAATCAATAGGTGAAATAGGTGGATGATAATACCTCCACTGTAATATGTAAAGGATCCACAATCTGCCAGATCATCAGAGAAAGGATGTCGATGCCAAGGAGAACGCCCACAGTAGCGTAGAGTTTCCATGGCTCCAGGTGCTGTTGGGAAACAGGGGGTGGTGGTCACTACAGCAGCATAATGAGAGATGATGCAAAAAATAAAAATTAAAAAAAAAAATCCTCACAAATCCTCTTTTTCTGAATTTGTAAGGGAGGGATTTATGAAGCCACAAATAGACTAGCCTAAGCTGAACGAGAAAACAATGATCCATCACTAACTGAGGCCAATTCAATCTGCCCTCAGAGCACTGGGCCATGACAGGAAAAGAGAGACAAAGAGGCCATACTGATGAGAGCACAGCACTCCCTGACTCAGTCGATAAATAAAGGTGTTTCTTTATTATTCCACTTTAAAGAAGGAACGGCTTTGTGGGAACAGTTCCAAAACTATAAAATAGCTATTGATGTTGTTGCATTATTCCACAAGATCAAAGCGTTGTGGTTATTCAGCTGGAGTGGATGTGGAGAAGTGTAGAAAGGCAGCGTTAGGATCTGATCCATCTCTTTTGAAAATAATGATTTGCACTGTTCATCACCGCCATTATACTTACAGATGCTCTCATTTTACTTTGCTAGTTCTCTTTCTATCTATGTGTGGAAGCTGTGAAATGTTGAGCATTGTGTGTGATACGTGATCATCTGCTCTTGTTGTGTTTCTACTATAGCATGTTTCTGTCCCACTTTTTTGAGGCATCTTACCCATTCCCAAAGGTTGCTAGCCCTCATTAGAAAGCATTGCTATGGCCAGGCATGTTGAAGAGTAGGGATGTGAACTAACTATCCAGAGCCCTGAAGCAGTGCTGCCCAGCATCACTGGGAATTACACAGTCCTGTTGGATCAGCCTGGACATACAGTAGACCTTCAGTTCCATTCATGTCCAAGTGAAATGGAACAGACATGCTTATTTCTTCTTGGGAAGAGAACTGCCTCTTTAGTTTAGCGCAGAGTTCAATCTAATTATACTTTTACAAGTGCTTTAGAGTACTCCATGTGTAGATTTCAGCAGGTGAAGCATTGTCTGGCTGCTCTTTAAGGTTACACCAATGTTTGAATAGTTTGATCTCCTTCATTAATGAATGAATTACTTTAATTTATCAGATTGTAAACTATGGAAGTCAAACTCATACATTTACAGTAAAAGCACTATATTGAAGACTTACACACATTTGTGCACTTGTTGGAGTTTGTGTTTTTGGATTATGTTAATGTAGCTCCAATTTAAAGTATGACCGTCTTTGTCGTCTACATCCATGTTAACAGTCATAATAAATGAGTTGCTTTTCCATTGACCCTCAAACTGCGCAAATATAACTTATACATACTATAAAAAGTTAGCTAATGGAAAGATGAATATTTTAAAAGAACCTTTGTTTTTTGATGAAAGGTTTTTGCGCTGGCAAGAGGTGACTTTTGAGGTATAGCACAAACTGTATATTACACAAAACTGCAACAGAAAGACCTTTTTTCACAACAAGGTCAATTAAAAGAACAGATGATGATGGCAATTTCAACAAGTGAAGAAGAAGAGTATTTTTATTTAAAGAAAATTTACATGTCTGAAAAACTATATCATTAGTTAATTACATTATATACATAATAGACTTTAATATTGTGAAGTAATAATTTGTTTTATCCTACATATATATATATATATATATATATATATATATATATATATATATATATATATATATATATATATATATATATATATATATATATATATATATATATATATATATATATATATATATATATATTATTTTTTTTATTTTTTTTTATATAAATATATAGGATTCCTTTGATTCTTATTATTATTTATCTTTTATCTTCATTGTTGATTATCTATTAGGATAGGTGAGTGCTTTGTTTTGTTTTTTTATATATTTTATATTTTTGTTATGGCTGACCAAATCATTTCCTGCAATCATCAATGAAGTATCTATTCAGCTCAGCTGAACTTTACTTTATTCTATTCTATTCTATTCTATTCTATTCTATTCTATTCTATTCTATTCTATTCTATTCTATTCTATTCTATTCTATAATATCACTTGTGTCCCTGGTTATTTCATCTGAACTGTGCTTACAATGTCTCACACTCCATCTAAAATGTTCTATATACTTGTGCTTTCATCCTACTACTCATCCAAGATATTTTGGTATGAATGCACAGGACTGTGTATGGTTTTGGACACATTGCTCAGGGTGTAAACGTCCTGATTTTCTGAGAGTTTCTTTGCCAGATGGAGATGTGTAATCATGGTTAACAGCCAACCTCATCTCTACTAGCATCTGCAACACCTGACAGCAAGATGAACTCCCTTTGGTTGTTGCTGCCAGATAAGCCTTAAAGGTCCAATGGGTAAGATTTATGGGTTGTCCGACTTCAGAGAGAGGATTTAATATTCATAACATGTTTCTCACTTCTGTATAATTACATGAAAATAAAATTTTTTTTGTTACTTTGCATGAGCATGAGATGTTTGTGTCTATAGAGGGAACAGATTGCCTTTCATGGTGTCCATCCCACAGACTTCCTCATCCTTTTTTCCATTTTATAACAGATGGCATCTGGCTTTAAGGTACAATTACATCAACTAGTACATTTGAGTGTAAATTTCAGTTATTATATCTCCCGTAACAAAAAAAAAAATCCATAGCTGTGAGGTGGGTAGGGATAATTAGTTGGTTGCAATCTGCAACATCAACACTAGATGCTTGTAAAGATTAGAGATGACAGGAAATGCAAACAACAAGGGAAAGTATCACTGGAATCTATATTATAACAATATCAATAGTTTTTTTTTTACTCAGTATACCCTACAGAGGGTTCCTACACGTTTCTACAAGTTATATTTAATACATTTTTAAGACCTTTTTAAGAATACTTAGAATAGAATTGAATGCCTATTTCACTGTTATACTGACAACAATTTGTGGCACCTAAAATTTAAGAAAATATATTTATTTACTCCAATACTTTGATTCCCACTATTCAGTCATATTTAACTGGCGGCTGCAATGCTAGTGTTAATTGGTATTTAATTTCAATATAAATATTCAGGTTAGAACTGGTGGGAACACAATACAGCCAACAACTTTATGGCAATGTAACTTGAATATTACCCTGTCAATTTTTTTAAGGCATTAAATTCAAGGTGTTTTAAGACCATGCGGAAACCCTGTATAGATCTAATCTTTGACTCTGATTAAGTATATGATGTTGTTTTTCTTGGTATTAAATTGTATTGTGCAATACATAGTTTGCATTACTCTACAATGACTATTTCACGGTCTCATCCTTATCTATTGTATACTTATAGAGGATAGAAAGAGAAAATAAATAAATCTGCTGCACATGCTAACTAGCTTGGATACACCCATACAGCAAATATTTTCCTTACAGAATGTCGTAGGAAAGCCCGGCAAAAAATCTGCACCCACACATTTAAGCGCTATAGGTACCATAGATCATCATACACAGAAAGAGATTTAAAAGTCTTGACATACGACATTACAAAAACATTGCTGCTGATTTTTTTTGACTGTTTCAGTGTGCTAACAGGGTTGTTCAAGTGTGCGAAATCTTGTTGGTTAGAGAAATGCTCATAATAACTGATCTCATGTTAGCCATTAAACCCACAGAGGACTGCTGAGAAGCAGTTATAGTGGCAGATGCTGTCAAAGCACCATAGATAAAGACAGAGACACTGCTCACATGGGGGAATGCCTCGGATTTTGATATGAAATCAGCACGCATTGCCTCCCCCCATCACCCCACCCCTCGAGAGAGAGAAAATGAGAGTGAGAGTGAGAGAGAGAGAGAGAGTGAGAGAGAGAGAGAGAGAGAGAGAGAGAGAGAGAGAGAGAGAGAGAGAGAGAGAGAGAGAGAGAGAGAGAGAGAGAGGAGGCCACAGTGGAGGCAGCACATGAGCTAAAGTGAACTCAATCACTTTTGACAGAGTCCTCGATAAAATAATCCTGCTTGATAGGCTTTCTCCAACTACTGTAAGTATATTCATAAATATGCAATAATGGACTGCGATTCTCTGCCGGGAGGATTTTTCTTTTTCTTCTTCTGCCTCACAGCGGGAGTATCCGCTCTGAGATGTCCTATCTGACATGTCCTTTTCCACACATTAGACAGCACCGGCAGGAGGGGTGTGTGTGTGTGTGTGTGTGTGTGGGGGGGGGTAGACCATGAGGAACAAGGGGAGGCCTTTCACCACTGGGACCAATTGGAAGAGTTCAGCAGCCAGGCAGCATGACAAATAGATGCTACACGATGCTCAAGGGCAAGCAGTAGGCCAGCTCTTTCTCTGTGGGCCCGCTACAGGAGTAAGGGAGTGACTAAATGTAAAAAGATAACACTCAGTTGTGGAATACATCATCTTGGACTCTGCAGCACGCCCTTGAAGCAGATGACGATTAACAAGCGTAAAGCTAAATCCCCATCTTGACTTGGCACGAAAGCTCACGGCGGACTTAATTGTTCACTCTTGTAAATCCACAGCTTCATATTCCCGTCACATTTACCTTCCTTTTATCCTTCTTCTCATCCTTCTTGGTGAAGACGGTGTGGACCCACCAGATTTTGGTGAACATGCTGCCGTATGCGAGGCTGAAGCCCAAACCGAGCAACCATAGGCGGAACTGCCAGAGAAGAACAGAAATGAAAGGGTTCATAATTAAACAGATTAATATATCAAACAAATGAATCAAATCAGCTCCTCAGTCACTCTCCATCATTAAGCCCTATTTGAATTTAATAGCCTTTCAGATGTGACCTTGAAATGAAAATGGGTTAGTCCCCAGTAATGCAGCAGTCATAGTACACGTCTGCCTGGAGGATGAACAATGAAATGACCCCAGAAGAGTTTGACTTTAAATCAAAGTTTAATTCCAGGTGGAGAAGGTCATTGGGTGTCTGAGTATGACATTTTATTAGGATGTCCGCTGAAGCTAATAATAAAGTCGACAGTCTTCTCCCAACTGTTAAAACACTACCGTGCTTCATTCAGTTTGTTGACTCTTATGTGACTTCCCATGACTGTTTAACTATGTTTTTGTTACAAAGGCTATGTTTTATTTATTCTCAATAAAACAATTTGGAATTAAAACAATTTCCTTCCTGTTTTCATAGAAATGTTAATACCAAATAAAAGTTTTCATGGTCCATAATTAATTCTGGTTTAAGAACTGGGGGTACAGAGAACCCTCTTTGTGCAGAATGTGGACATGATGTCTTAATGTCTACTATAAGAAAACAATCATGTCCATTTCCTGCTACTTTTCATTTCACCTGGCTCAATGGAAGACCAGCTTCTGCGAGTGACATTTGCATTTATTTTTGGAAGAATTACAAAGCAGCAGGTCTCCCAAATCAACCTGAATCAGAAACTTTGCTCCAGGTAGCGGTCATGGAATATGTTCCCATGAAAACCCCAGCAGCGCAGAATATGTGCGTCAACGTGACAAGACAACGAGCATGCGCAGAATAATCATGTTCAATGTAGGTGTTTACATGGCCATCTTAAATGAGAATTAACCTTTATTTTGAATCAAACAGGAATAAAAACTTTCATGAAAATAAGCCCAATGAAAACTATATACAAATATTCTGATGGGAATATAATCCAGGTTCTTTCTCAGATCATATCATTAATAAGTACAAACATACTTGGAGAGCGCTGACTCCAGTAAAACAGATTAACCCCCTCACTCATCACCACCAAACTTTTATCATTTGTTCTATGGGTCAATATCAATATCAACATTTCCTGAACATTTCAGCCAAATTTGTCCTTAACTTTTTTAGTTATCTTGCTAACAACAAACAAACAAACAAACAGACGGACAGACAAATTATGTTGGAGTAATGAAGAGGATCATTGAAAGGATATTAGTTTTATTATAACTGTAAATGTAAAAAGTGTATTCCTGGATTTCATTTCATTTAATCTCATATTAATTTTATATATATATATATATATATATATATTTTATATATATATATATATATATATATATATATATATATATATATATATATATATATATATATATATATTATATTAGCGACTGGATAGCTTAGTGGGGCGACTGGATAGTGGTCTACACCACTGACTTTGGTGCGGAAGGTTGCCGGTTCGAATCCCAGGTGTGCCCTTACTATATACATGCCTATACCTCACGATGAGTGATACAATAAAGAGAGTCATACTGGCATACCGGCGCCCGGGACAACAAGGTCCGCGTTGAGGTGGTTGAGGAACCAGGACACCCTGATGTTAAATTGGCTACTGGAACAAGACATTCATGGAGCAGGGCAGAGAACATGGTACTGATTGAGTAACCCCAGTGAGAGTGGGTACATGCAGAGGATGTGGGAGAAATGGTTGCTTCGAAACCCCACATCCTCACTGACTAAGAAACAGCTCCTAGCTCAGTGTTCGAATATCCACAATAAGAGGTTGCTATCACAGCTAGAGATCGATGAGGTACAGTGTTGTACCTCATCCACGGTACAAAGATGCTGCGGCAAGGGGGAGCCAGGACGACAGGTCAGCTTGGGGGTGGTTTCACCCCCCCCCCAAAATATCGAGATTGGGTAGTGGGAGTGGCTTCGGATACCAGTTCCGAAGTGGAACATCCATCAACCACCTCCTCTACATGGATGACATCAAGCTGTATGCCAAGAATGAGCGTGACATTGATTACCTAATTCACCTCACCCGGATCTACAGCAAAGACATTGGGATGTCATTCGGACTAACAAACATTCGGACTAGATAAATGTGGGCGGATGATATCTAGAAGAGGAAAGGTGATCACAATATCACAGATGTGCAGGAAAGTTACAGATACCTAGGGATCCCACAGACAAATGGTAATAATGAGGAGGCAGCTCAGTAATCAGATACCCAGCTGGGATAATATCCTGGCCCCTGGAAGAGATACAAGCCACTGATATCAAGACAAGGAAACTCCTTACCATGCATGGAGGGTTCCACCCCAAGTCCAGTGTCCTGAGGCTGTACACTAAGCGAAAGGCAGGGGGCCGAGGACTAGTAAGTGTCAGAACTACTGTCCAGGAGGAAACGGCGAACCTCCAGGAATACATCAAGAAAATGGCCCCCAATGACCAACTGCTAAGTGAATGCCTCAGGCAACAAAAGCCCAGTAAGGTTGAGGAACCAGAGGGGCTATCATGGAAGGACAAACCCTTGCATGGCGTGTACCATTGACAAATTGAGGAAGTGGCTGATATGGAAAAGACATACCAGTGGCTGGAAAAGGCTGGACTAAAGGACAGCACAGAGGCACTACTCATGGCTGCACAAGAACAAGCCCTGAACACCAGAGCAATAGAGGCCGGGGTCTACCACATCAGACAGGACCCCAGGTGTAGGCTGTGTAGAGAAGCCCCTGGAACAGTCCAGCACATCACAGCAGGGTGTAAGATGCTGGCAGGCAAGGCATACATGGAGAGGCATAACCAGGTAGCGGGCATACTGTACAGGAACATCTGTAAAGAGTATGGACTGGAGGTCCCAGGGTAAAGATGGGAGAACCCCCCAAAGGTGACAGAGAACAAACAGGCCAAGATCCTGTGGGACTTCCAGATCCAGACTGACAAGATGGTGATGGCCAATCAGCCTGATATAGTGGTGGTGGATAAACATGAGAAGACAGTGGTGGTGATAGATGTAGCAGTCCCCAGTGATAGCAACAGCAGAAAGAAAGAACATGAGAAGCTTGAGAAATACCAAGGGCTGAAAGAGGAGTTAGAGAAAATGTGGAGTGTGAAGGCAACAGTGGTACCAGTAGTGATCGGAGCACTAGGGGCAGTGACCCCCAAGCTGGGAGAATGGCTCCAGCAGATACCAGGAACAACATCAGAGATCTCTGTACAAAAGAGTGCATTGCTAGGAACAGCTAAGATCCTGCGCAGAACCCTCAGGCTCCCAGGCCTCTGGTAGAGGACCCGAACCTGAAGGAGACACCGCCCACGTGGGGCGAGAGGAACATTTTTATATATATATATATATATATATATATATATATATATATATATATATATATATATATATATATATATATATGAGATAATGTGAATCCATTATCTCAGTGAAGAGATAATGGATTGCTTCTCCTGGTATGCATTTTTTATATATACTGTTCAATTTATTTCATTCTAGGAGACCATGTACATTATTAAAAATAAATGTTACAATTTAATACACTACACTAGAGTTAGCCTTAAGGGTCATTTTCATCTGTACTCCCCTGACAGCTCCTAATTAAAGCTTTCACATACAAAACACAACTACACCATCAACTAAAGAGATAAAACAATACAAAGCTAATTACCATGCGTCACAACTTGTCAGTATAATGAAAAGATTATATACACATAAAAACTAAGGTTATTTGAGGCAAAAATGAACATAATACAGGTTCAAATAGAACATTTTTAAGAGTGCTTGGTTATAGAAATATATAATGAAGTGACTTTTAGCAGATTTATCAGTTGACTCTTGATTGGCCTCCTGGTATCATCTGGAGTTGTGCTTCACTGAGCAGTGATTCTCAGAGAAAGCCAAAGGCAACAAAAGAATAAAGCACAATGTGTTTTCAATGTTTCATGTTTTTTTAATAAAGCTTGACAATTTAAACTAGTAATCTAATTACAGTAGCCCTTAGGTGAATTGATGACTAACATCTCAGTGAGACTCTTAAGGATTAACAATTTGGAAAATAAATGAACTCACTATTCTATTTTCTTTGCAAAGATATATTTTGGGTAACTTAAAACTGTACCAGCATTTACTAATCATCCTCCAGAGTCCTCAACTCACGTGTTTCTACTTTTAGGCTCTACCCCGAAATGCTCTATTTCTAGAATTATGACTCCACTGACGCCATTAAGTGTAATCCAATGACCCAACTGAGGTAGATTTAGAAAAAGGAAACTGATATGCATACATTGTATGATCAGTTTTGTGCCAGGCATGGCTTATAATAATGCCAGGCATCATTTAATAATGGATGAGTAGGTTAAATTTAACCCAGGCTTTGGCCTATACAACAGGTAATCACACACTCATTTACATGTTTGGTCCTGTTAGAGTTTCACATGTTTGAAGTTTCTAGGTCATTTAAATGAAATTTACCTGGATATTTATATGATACCTTGACTGTTTGTCTTAACTTTCACTACTTTGCTTATTTTATGACATGTATTTATAGTAATTGGAAGCAGGATCTTGTCAAAACAGGACCCCAAAATATTTTGTGTAAGTATGTACTAAATGACATTAACATTAAAAGATTCCAATTTTACTAATGGAAACCAACAGATTCAATAAAAAGACCTGAAAACCCTCCATGGATCACCCAAATAGAAATCCACCCAAAATAACAATTAGATATGGACCTGTGGAAATCCCATAAAATATTTTTGTGTGTGTGTGTGATTTCAATGGGTTCTATTGAGCAGATTATACATAATATTTCTTTGTATCTACTGTTCACCTGTTTTTTGCACCTCCTGTAAAAGGAGGGAGAGATTGGACTATTATTCCTGTTGTTCATGTCTATTTGTTGGGCAAATAGCCAAACTCTTCATGATACTGTGGATTTGTTATTGGCTACTTTGTAAAATACCAATGTGAAATCAATACAGACAGGGAAAAAACACACCAAGACAAATCAAGAAAGCAGGGGTTGAAATATTCATTCTTAGACATGTTTAAAAACCTAACATAGTTTTCCTATCATACAGCCACAAGTATCTTTTGCTCTTTTCTGAACCCCCTTGTCTGTCGGAGCTTATTTCTTATTGTTTAAGTTGCTGTCTTTCTCCCTCTAGTTGTCAAAATTACAAAGTGCAACAACTTGAACCTTAACAGAGCTTCACCAGCTAACATCATCTGCTTCTGTTAACACCAGACTACTATTTACTTGCAGAACTCGTCCGTTCCTTTAGACATTCAGGTTAGCAGTAACTGTAGCTGTGGAGACTGAAGCTGTGACATGTCATGACAGCCTGTCAACACCTTTAAAGAGTACATTACACCCTCCAACACCATTCTTGGTCATACTGTGTACTGTGTTAGGTGCTAAAGCTACATGACTGTTAACGCCTTTACTATTAACTTACGTTGATACATAACATCTTAAATATCATCTTTTTCATAGGGGCATCAGGAGACCTATGAGTAAAGCCAAGATGTTTGACTTAGAGCATCAGCATAAGTTGGTAAAATGGTTTAAGACTTGATTTCAGATTACTTTTGTGATATGATATTCACTCTGATGCAATTTGATGCATAGTAGTGACTCCTGCCAAAGTAATTTAATTGGAGCAAATTTGAATTTAAAGAATTTTTTATTCATTCTTATCAGGCAGGATAGTAGGAGAAATATGGGGCAAACATTGATCCAGCCCAAAACTTAAAGCCTGATCAGAAAACCCTGCTTTGATTGTCAGGTCAGGGTTTGAGTTGATATACAATGGAAATGGGAAGTACCTTATCCCACTTCACCTGTCATTACTTTGATGACTAATTGTAAGCCATTAGTAGCCATACCAAGCAATTAGACGGACTCTTATGGAAGTTACTCAGGCTCTCTTCTTATGTAAAAAGAGGTTAAATAATAAGTTTACTGTTTTGTAAAACTATCATAATTAAGTGGAAATGAAAACAAATGCTTGGTGAATTGGTCAAGTCACATCTCTGTATTCTTTTGATGGTTTTATAAGTCATCTCAGTCTAAATAGTGACACACCAGCGTCAAGTTGTTCCTGGTAAGTTCATGTTTAATGGTACAACACTGAACTATGAGAGATTCCCTCAAGTAAAGTTTGTGGTGTGTTGGAAAAATTAGGTTATGTTATGTTAAAGTGTTAGTGTTAAATGTATAATGGTTTCATATTGTGTTTTACTAAGCAAGAGAAATGACTGTTTCACAGCACATGGCAGGTGTGATCTGTAATAAATACTTTTCTAAATTGCCTTTTGGGGGTTTGTCTGCAACCTACGGGAAAGGATCAGATGAAATGGTTTTCAAGGAGACTCTGGAGTAATGAATGGTGATTTATGTTAGAAGCATGATGAGAAACTGTACAAGATGACTGTCCCACTGACTTCAACTGACCTCAACAGCTGTGTTTTGTATTTGCTATGGTGAATTTTTGTTTGATGTCTGTAAATTTCTTTGTTGTTTTCCAATAAAAGAGGAGGCCAAGTTAGGGCAGATTTGTGATCTACTGTGGTCAGCTCTTGGTACAGACATACAGCATTTTCTCTTTCTTAAAAACCAAGAAGCTCTTACTTATGATTTTATTCTAAGGGTTTCTTTGTTTGAGGAACTACAGTAAAGACCTGACTTTGACTT
Organism: Siphamia tubifer; assembly: GCA_020466265.1. Classification (NCBI taxonomy): domain Eukaryota; kingdom Metazoa; phylum Chordata; class Actinopteri; order Kurtiformes; family Apogonidae; genus Siphamia; species Siphamia tubifer. Next base: position 20,715,177 of record CM035793.1, on the reverse strand, counting down.
GTATTTAAACTGCAGTATAAATGATAAAGGTATTCATCCAAAAATAATAAGAGGGCTTTAGAGTTATTGTGTAAATGTCTAACTGGATGCTTGGCTATGAAAATATTTTTTGCCAAGACAGCGGATTTACAGAAAATGGTCATAAGGGCTTAAAATGTGCCCTTAGCCACTTCATGATTGACATTAGGACAATCCTAAGAACTCAGAGACTTACTGGAAACATGCCCCAAGGTCCAGCAGACTGTGACTGTGGGTACTGCAAAGTCCATATGTCAACAAAACTGGCAAATTAGTCCAATAAATATAATGCTTTAGGGAAAGGTGAATTTTAAATAGGATAATAATTATAAAAAAGTTTGCTTAAGGAGCGCGACCTGGACTCAGAATAAGTAATAATAATTAGAGGTGGTCGTTGGATGGGAAAAACCAAGAGCAAGACAAAAAAGAAAAAAATCCAAGGCACTCTCTAATAAGTGAAAATTTAAAAAGCCTTTATTAAATTAACTTTGTTATAAAAACCTATAAAATCCTATTTAAAAAAAACTACGCGTTTCAGCATCAAAGCCTTCATCAGGGAGTCAGACAACACAAAGCAGGAAGAGGCATTTTTTAAAAAGTGTCAACCAATCATAAGCCTACACATTGCAGCGCTAATCAGGTAAAAAGAGTAGTATAAAAAAAACAGTGTAATATATAAAACCTCCACCTTAAAAAAATCCTTAAAAAAGTCAAAAAGACATAAAATAAAATTTTACATAATACATAATAATTATGTTGAAAGTTTTGCTAGGTTACATAGATTAGTGTCTCTCAACTAATTATTTACTTTACGGGTAAAATAAAAGTCCAAACGCTAATATTTGTGATTACACTATTGCATCATTTATGTTAAACAATGCATATGCAATATCACAGTTAATGCTACAACATTAATTCCATTGTTGTATTTGTATTGATGATAAAGCCAGACATTCATGGCAGCTCTAGAATGATTTTTTCTCTATATTTGACTTTTCTTAATTGATTTATCTTGAATCCTTCTATTATCCTCTGCATTTTGCATTTTTCAGGGTAAATCATGTATATAATTTCCTTTAGGATACTCATGAATTCTTGGAGTAAATTCAAAGAGAAAACTGAAGAAAAAGTGACTTCATCAGCAAAATATATAATCAACTAAACAATGAACCCAATGTCTTCAGCTACTGTCATTGATCCAACACCATGGGTTTTACTGGTGATGATGGTGTTTCCATAGTAACTATAGAGCCTTTGAACATCCAAATGTGTCATAAGTGACACATTTGGACATGACAAAATGACAAACTGTATTTTACACCAATTATTGCCATGTATTTATAGGATTAATGGATCAAAAGGTATTAAGCTGTTTACATCAGTAGGTGGTTTTGGTCAGTGGTGGATATTGGTCTTTGTGGGTTAAATAAAATTAGAAATAATGAATGAAAAGCTATTATATCCCTTAAAGAATTAATTTCTAGAAACACATTAATCACTGAAGTAACCATGCAATGGATGGCACTTACTTTTTCTTGGTAACACTTTATAATACCTACACACAATTGACTATGTATTAACCATTTATTACCCATTTATAAATGGGTTGTTCATTATGTATTAACCATTTGTTACCTATTTGTTAATGTCTTGTAAAAGTTCATACTAGTGTAAATGTAAAATTAGATTATTTTTAACCAACAGGTGCAGTGTTTACAACTGTTTCTTTGTTTACCAGTAAAGCAGATAAACAAACACTGCACCTGTTGGTTAAAAATAATCTAATTTTACATTTATCTTTGGAAGACACAAGTATGAACCTTTACAAGACATTAACAAATAGGTAACAAATGGTTAATATATAAAGAACAACCCATTTATAAATGGCTAATAAATGGTTAATACATAGTGAATTATGTGTAGGTATTATAAAGTGTTACCCTTTTCTTTTACTTAGGTAGATTAAAGGGACTTTATTTGGTTTTTTTGTGTTTTTACAGTTTAATGTCAAAGGACACATGTTTTAACTTGTTTTTTGGGGTCAAGTATTTCAGGTGCTATTTATTGTTCATCACTTAATAGAAAATTGTCTTTAGTTATGGGCTCTGAGGTAATGAAAAAACCTGTACATGCATTTTAATTACACACACACCTCCCACAGATGCACCTGCAATATTAAATAAGTAGTGACAGTATGTTTGAATATGAACTGCTGTGGGAATGAAAGGGTTTTTGTTTTACTCCATAAATATAGAGTCCAGCAGAGTTAACAATCATGGTCGACTTCAATTCTCTTTTTAAATGTAAACTAGGATGCAACGTTAAGACTTTACCTGGCAGACAACAGGGAACTGCCGCCTGTGGACATGAAGGCCGTCAATGCCCAGAGGGAAGACGGCAGCCAGAGCCATCATACAGCCCACTGCCGTCATGTTGTTCAGGTAGGGCTGGGAGTTCTGTATATATCTGTAAAAACAAACAAAAAACAGATAATCATTTGAAACAAAGCAGAACTATGTACTGTACAAACATACGCACTAAAATATTAGATAATTGTTATTTCTTATTTTACTCCACTGTGGCTTTAAATGACACTTTAATCCTTTTAAGACGATTGTGTCACCAGTGATGCATTTTTACATCCACTGTTTGTGCTATTTCATAGTTTACTTCTACTTCCTATTCTATAACACATTAGGGTAGAAGACTACATTGGCTTAGGGGGAATGGATGGAAGTGGGTGGAGTTTAAAGCAGCAGAAGACAGCCGGTGAGAGAAATTTTAATGATTTTTAGCAGTGTTTTAATGAAGTTTTAACTGTGTTTTGGTGAGATTTTAGCTCTGTTTGTGTGCTGCATTCGGGCCCGGATCTAGGCATAGGCAAGAGGGGGCAATGCCCCCCTAAATTTTGCGCCTGCCCCCCCAAACTCGATGCCGCGCCTGCCCCTATCAAACCTACCAAACGCGATGACAAGGAAAAAAAACCCATATGCTTTACACTACAGCAGCCAAAGATATTCGCGCTGTTCTCTCCTGAATCTCTTCTGATTGGTCGATGCAAAGGGGGGAGTGGCCTCTCTCAGACTCGCTTGGCTTCAGTTCTGTCACTTTCTCACACCAGTTTGACCTGACCGTCATAGAGACACTCACACTGTACTCATTCACCGCAGCGATTTGGCTTTATTTCTTCCACTTATCTCTCCTCTACCGATCACGATGCGCAGATTTCTGGTTGCTAAAGCTAAAGCTAACACTAGTACTTGTGACAATGCTACGGTATTTGCAACAGAAGCTCCGACTCAGAGTTTAATCGGCCGTGAGAGTCCTTCCGTTCCCGCCGCTCATCAACCCGCTCCTCCTGCAGCAGTAGTGCTTCCCCACCCGCTACAGGTTGTCACCCCTGTGCCCCACAGCCCCTGCTGTCTCCAGCCCAGAAACCTGTCCACCATTTGCCAATATCTACAAGGGCACAATGAAGGCTTTCCTCAGCTCCATCGCATGTATATGGCATCCATTGTGATTAGGATATCCTCTGCTTCATGTGAGAGCTCTTTCTCTACTTTGTCTCGTGTCCTTACCCACTTTCGCCACACTATGCTACACAAGATAAAAAGAGATTTAGTTATTCTGGCTCACGAGAAGGCTATAACAAAAGGCCTAAACATGGATACATTTGTTAGGGTGTTTGTACAGAAAAACAGACGGCTGATCCTAAAGTGATAGAAATAAGCTATGAACAACAACACAAACAGACTGTAACTAAAGAAAATGACAAAGAAATACATGAAAGGATAAAAAGTAAAAACAATTAGACAAAAATAATAAGAAAAATCCTAAAAGTTGCTATAAGGTCTATGAAAATGACATAAAAGACAAAAAATACACAGACATTTAAAAGATAAGTTCTTCTAAATAAATAAATGATAAAGGAATGCATAAAAGGATAAAAAGAACAAAAAATGAAAAGAAAAAATACAACAAAAAAATCCTAAAAGTTGCTATAAGCTGGGAAAACAACAAAAGAGACAAAAAATATAAAGAAGATGTTGAAATAAAATATGTTCTGTCAATAAATGAATGATAAAGGAATACACAAAATAGGATAAAAAGAAAAAAACACAAAAACACACACAAAAAAATAAATAAATAAACAAAAAAAAAGGAGTAATGCAGCCACAAATGGGACACAAGCCAGTGTCGCATTTGTGCCAGTCCCAAGCCCGGGTAAATGCAGAGGGTAGTGCCAGGCATGGCATCCAAATCCAATATAAAACCTATAATACAAATCAAATTGATATAGATATGGATTGATTAACTGATGACGGCATAGTTAGCATTGATTTCTGTGCTTTTAAGGGTTTGAGTGGGATTTGACACCCCCCAGTTCATGCCTCTCCTGCCAAACCACATGCCCCTCCAAGTGTTCAGAGCTAGATCCGGCCCTGGCTGCATTCTTGTAAATAATTGTACTTAATAGTGATAATGCTGTTTTAGTGTGTTTTAGTCTAGTTTTGCAGATTTTTTTCACTGTTTATCAGTATTTTTCTGGTTTATATAGTTCATTGATGAATGACTAGTAATTTTTACCTTTAATTCATAAAGGCCCAAACATACAGTGGAGATCAAAACCATCTACCAATGTAAATTGTTTAATACCTGTTGATCCATTAATCTTATCAATAGTTCCAAATAATTGGTGTAAAATACAGTTGGTCATCAGATATGACCCATTTGGATGTTCAGTGACTGTGTAGTAAACGTGGAAACATCATTATCTTCTACAGCATTGATTCACACGTGGCTGAAAAAGTCACTTTTTCTTCAGTTTGCTGTTTTTGATATAATAACCTTTACATTCACATACTCTGGTTCTATAAAGATCTTCTGTCATAATCAAGGAGTTTCCTGAAAGGAATCAATACAGTAATCTGACCGTGTGTCTGTCTGTCATTCTGCCTATCTACATGATCAGTCAATTAAATATAAGAAAATACATGATTTACTGTGGGGAAAACAATCAAGCTAAAGAGGCTAACATTACCATAAATACTTGGGAACTGATAAAAAGTAGTACTGGGTCTTTATAGACTAAACCTTTAAAGAAATTAGTCTAGAGTGTCTAGTGGTGAATCATGCATGTGCAGAAATCATACATCAGTACAATAAAAGTATTATTTTAATGATTTGTGATCTTTTTCAATGTACTTTATTTTGACTTTCAATTACTCTTTTTATTATATTACATTACATTACATTACATTATATTATATTATATTATATTATATTATATTATATTATATTATATTATATTATATTATATTATATTATATTATATTATATTATATTATATTATAAGTAATCACCTCTAACCAGTTGCTGTAATTACATACTGAGTCCTAGTATCAAAAATAAATCATATTCCAATAATCATTTCATAAGAGGTAAAAGAAAAAAAAAAGGTAATTCCAGCTTGGTAGGGAACAGTGTACAATAGTTTGTCAAATAAAGAGTCTTAAAATATAATTTCTCAGCTGTCACTGACATCAGATATGACTCATTTTGACGTTCAGAGGCTCCTCGATAGTGAACATAGAAACACCAACACTGATTCCTCACTAAAACCCTTGGAGTTTGACAGATGACAGTGGTTTGTTTTTACATTCAGTTAACGATAATGTGTTTTTGGTTTTGATGTAATGACCTTGGTCACTAAATAAAATAAAATACAATATCTGTTTTTCACTGGACAATTCAACATGCAGATGTACAATATAACTGTCTATTAGCAGCAGTTATAGACTGAAAATATGTCCAAAATGTAAGCCAATTATTTAAAATGTTCACTTGTTGGATGAACAACAGAGCAGAACAGCCAACAACCTGGAGGGGGCGGGGCCTGATCTGGCTCATCTGCATTTAAAGGGCCAGTGAAGATGGACCTGTCCTGTGGAATTGAATTAACGAAGAATTCAGACCCAAGCAGAGTATTTAGGCAAAAGTTTTTAAAAAGCAAACTGTAAATTGCAATTTTTTTTCTTTAGACATTTTAGGTTGAACATTTTCATGATGTAATAAATTATTTTTTCCCACACTCAAACCAAGAAAAAAAAAGGATCATTATTTATCGGTTATTATGCATAATTTCATTTATAATTTACATTGTGGTTTCCATTAATTGCCCCTGTACCTCAGTCCAGTGATAGATTTACATCTTCATTCACTCACATGTGTCTATACTGTACAATGCCTCCATTTGGGAGACATTCATATTAACCTTGACGGTAGATAACACTAATGTAACATTAAAACGAGTCTTATGTCTCACGTTTAATGATTTATATTATGTGCATTGTGTCCCCACAAGTGATGTGTAAAGAGATTTACCTTCTCATAAAGTAAGGAATGCACAGCCACACACATAAAAAATGAAAAAAGCTGCTTCGGGTAACAATAAAAAAGGAAATTTTAAAAATGCACAGACGTGTTAAAATACACGTACACCCACACAGGCACAGTGTCATGCACAGATGGATATTTCTGTCTGTCAAAGGCTCTATCTCCCAGTGCACATACAAACAGACACACAAAGCTCCTCACTGTCATCTTCCTGCTGTCAGAGTCAGACTGTCAGCCGCCCTGGAATATTAGCTGTCTGTCAGAAATAGAAAACGCACTGTGTCTGGATCTATCCGTTTGCCTCATATATAGCCTTTTTACTTTCCCTACACATACACATACAACACTGTAAAGGTTCGTCACATCTCATATTGATAGAAGCTTTCCTATTTAATGTGTCTTTCAACTCTTTTCCACCTAATTTGTCTATTTATAGACAGATATTTTCCCCAAAACAAATGTAGCCCAGACAAAAATAAAAGCCTAAAAACTGAAGAATGCAAAGATAATTAGCACATCGTTAGAAATATTGTTTAAAACAGAAATTAATACATTATTGTGCTATTAAAATTCTAGAGTTCCTATTTGGTTGTAAAAATGTATTTACATGTGCAATACATGTCTTTACAACATAATTAATGGTGTCAAATGAAAAAAAAAAAATTACTCAGATTAATCACAGGGTTCCTGTGGATTAATTTCAATTAATCGCAATGAAATACCATTCCCTTTTAATATTTTTTTTTTTAAATCAGCATTTTATTATTCATGAGGAAACAGACTCGTGAAATAATTCCACTCTACTGCATTGACTTTGACAATTAACCAGGTAATGGATCTTCTCCAGGCTATTATATGTATTTTTAGGTACATTTTTATAGGAGAATAAAGGATTGTATCTTATCCCGTTTCCTTCTACAGGTCCCAGTCAGGTGGAATCTCTCTTAACAAACCAAAACATGCAAAACAAAAACTGAATCTTGTTCAATAGACTGCACTGGATTTATCTAGCTCAGACAACCGCAGCTTCATGTTCACCTCAGCCACTGTATTTCTGCACAGAATGAGAGCTGTGTGTTTTGACCCCTATTTCTCACACTGTATTCCTGTTCTGGGGAAGAAATGGCATTGCCTTTGATTCAGTGTTGAGTGTTGGATTTCACTCCTGCAACACTAAACGCCTGCACGGCACATCATCAACACACATTTTGCTTCCATTTTATTCACCACGGCAACTGTTTATACATAGGCATACAGTCGATACAGAGTGGTAACGGTACACACATACAGATTACCAGTGTTCGTCTGTCATTTGATGCGGAGCAGGTAATCTAGCGTATGCTTATCACTGTACACAGCTGTTGCTAGAAACAAGGCATATAATTTATGTGTCTACGGGTCATAGCATCAAAATAATGATAGTCAGTCAAACCCTTTTCACACTACACATAATAATTCAAGGCATTAATTATTTAAAAAAATATTGATTAGTGGGGCTGTAATGGAGATGAATTTTGATGGCTGTGTAGTAAAGGTGACTTGTTGTACCTGACATTGCTGTTGTAGATGTTGAAGGTGAGACAGACGATTCCCAGCAGGATTCCCAACCCGGCAAAGACGGAAACAGACACAAACAGTTTCTGGGACAGATATCGAAACTCCTCAATGACTACCGTCTGGTCTGCAGGAGGCCCTGAGCCTAAAATAAAGAACACAGAGCAAAACAAAGAGAGGACAATGAGGCATTTGAGGAGACTGTCACGGACACTGGAATGGGAACGTCGAAAGAGAACATAGAATTAGTAGAGCAGAAAAGCTAAATGCTTCCCACCATTTGCTCTGACCACTTGGGTTATCAGAGCGGCGCCCAGCATTAGCCTCCAGCATCCATTAAAGTTTGAAGTAAATCACGCATTGACTTAAGCGTTTATATCCAATACTAAGGTTCATTTCATCCTCAGATCATGTCAGAATGACATAACTTTCCTCCATTTGGTTCACTTCATTCATTGACCTGTACTTTACATTATTTATGAGCCATTTACGAATTTTAAAAAGCAATGTCAGGTATGATGAACTGCACAATGGATGTGTGTGATGTGATACACAGAGTTAAGTCAAAATGTGGCTGTAATGTCTGTAGTGTCTGAAGTGGAGCCTCATATGTTCAGCAGTTGAAATAAAAAGTATGTGCATCATTATTTCAGCTGAAAATAAAACAACCCAGAACAATTATAGGATATGACGCTTTTGTCAAAGTGCAAGAATTGAAAATGCTATTTCTACTGGATTTTCTGAGTTTATCATGAGAGTGCATGAGTTTACACAGGCAGAAACTAAATAACAATGAAAAAAACTGCAGAAGAAGCACATGACAAGCTGAATACTAGCTGTGAATGAAAAGGATTTGAATTTCTAGATACATATGTTGTAAAGAAAATGGGATGGGAAAAAATGGACATACTTGAATTTTAACAAACTACTTAACTGCACAACAAATGTAAATATGTAGGCACTAATAGATGCATTTTCCCAGAGTCTCACACAATACTCAATCATAAGCAGTCATGCCATCAAATTCATGTTTACATAGAAGCCAAGCATTAATGTTGGAGTCCCTTCATAAAATTTAGCATAAGCTACATTAAGCCGATTCTCCTCACTGGGTTTTGATTGACAGACCGTGGCTGTGACTTATGGCCATAGGCGTCTTTCTCTGGTTGTTGCTGCTGGCTGTGTCCTTGAATGTAACGATTACCATGGCGAAGACTTTATAATATGTGCAGCATTTTCTACATGTAGTCTGTGCCCTATACAGTCATGGAAAAATCATTATACCAATGAATTCCTTGTTAATTTTAATGCCTGGTGCAACTAAAGGTCCCTTTTTTTTGGACAAAAAATAATTAGAGCAAGAAAAATACAAGTTTGACTTCAGAGCTGATATATAACCATTTTCCATTTTTCCAAAATCCTAAATAATTTGAACTTTCACCAAGTGTGGGTCATTGGCAATCTATAAACAGTTTTGCTGCTAAACGGTTAACAAACAAGAAACAAACAAACAAAACCAGGGGGCGGGGTAAATATAGAAAACCTAGATTTTCTTCCATTGTATCTTCAATACTACATTTCTAAAGGTGCTTTTGGTCTTTCATCTTTTAGTGTCTGTTCCTGTGGTTGTTTCTGAATTTACTACTTCTCTGCAGCAGGCTGCAATACTTGCCGACGAGTTTAGGCTAACACACAGGAACGTGTTTGTCACTTGTGAGTCCCCCCGACGTGACTCTCATGAGCGCACTGATGTACCAGTGGGTACAGTTAGTGCATCGGGTCCAAAGGGTATAAGACGCTGTTTCTTCTGCCACAAGACTGACCATTTGATTGCTGGTTGTGCAGCGTGGAAGAGCAAGCAGTTAGGGTCAGCTTCAGAACCACCAAAAGGGGTTGGTTTAATTAAAACTTTGTCTAGTATCCAAAGTACTGTCAAAGAGCCTGACGACTGTTTCAAACCATTTATCTTTGAAGGTCTGGTTTCTGTTTCAGGGAAAGTTGAAGATCAGCGTCCAGTTACAGTGTTGCGAGACACGGCGTGTTCACAGTCTCTCATCCGATCTAGTGTCCTGCCATTGGGTGAACAGACTGCCTGTGATGTAAGCGTGTTGGTAAGGGGCATTGAAATGGGATTTGTGCCTGCACCTCTCCACCACCTTCATGTGCAGTCTCCCTTAGGAACTGGGTTTGTTAATGTTGGTGTTCGTTCATTTTTTCCCATTGAGGGTGTGGATTTCATCATGGGAAATTACATTGCTGGTGGCAAAGTTTATCCTGTTCAGAAAGTTGTGAATAATCCAAATTCTGACTCTGAACATGATGAGTTGGTCAAGGATCACCCCAACAGTTTTGCCGTGAATGTATTGACTAGAGCCCAGGCCCGTAAGCAGGTAGAAGATGTTTTGTCTGACACATGGTTCCCTTCTGTGATGCCAGATGAATTTATGCCCGCGGCTGATACACCAGTGAACTCCACCTCGGAGGCCAAAAAGGCGAAAGAGTGCGTAACTGCCCCAGGTCCTTTTCCATTAAACCTCTCAGTTTGTGGGATGCTGGTTCTCATGTACTTCTTCTACAACCTCCTTGGGTACGTCATTATTGCTATAGTCTGCCTGGTGTCTGCCTCAGCGCTGTTCAGCTGCCTAGATGCAATTATGGAAAAACTGGGCTGTGGTACAGTGAGTTTTTCCATCCGGAATTTGAACTTTTCTGTTATGGTTGCTCCTTTGACTCGGTTGTGTAGTCCGGTGATTCCTTTTCTGTGGACAAAGGAATGTCACTGTGCTTTTGGTGCTGCGAAGTCTCTCCTGTGTAGTGCTCCGGTACTGGCTGCACCAAACTTCTCTCAGCCCTTCAAGCTCGAGGTGGACGCGAGCGCCACTGGAGCTGGCACTGTGCTCCTGAAGGATGGGGAGGGTGACGTGTGCCATCCTGTGTGTTACTACCCAGGAATACAACCTCAGCATCCAACACAAGAAAGGAGCTGAGAACATTGTGGCTGATGCACTGTACCATGGGTGAGGAAATCCAGAATGTCCCAAAGTGTTGAATATTATTTAAAATGTCCCTTATGATGTGCGACCTTATATTGTACCTTTAGGTATTGTGTAGTGTGTTTTTTACAAACTGGTATTACTAGTTTGTTCATATGGGAGGGGGTGTTACGTGCCTTGTCTGGGTGTACTGCTTTTTTTTCCCTTTCTCTCTCTGCAGGCTGCAGTGGCAGGTGTGGCTGATCAGTCTGATTAGAAGGGAGGCCTTAAAAAGCTGGACAGAAAAGTGCTCTCACGCTCATTTTCACTTCTCAGCGGTCCTGTGTGGAGCTGTGTGTAGTTTGCTGAAGAGTTGTGTGTGTTTTATTGAAGAGCTGTGTGTGCTTTATTGAAGAGCTGTGTGTGCTCGTGGAACCTTTTTCTTTAAGTTATCTTATGTTGAATAAATTCCCGATCTATTATTTAGTTTACATCTGGTCTGTTGCCTAACCTGGGTTTTTCATTTATTGTTACTTCCTTCATACCTCCTATTCCATCTTTCGGTACGTAACAATTGAAATTGAAATTACTGACAAAATGACTTGACACTGAAAGGGATTAAAAAGGACTAAAAAGAACTTTGCAACATTTTTTTAGATGATTGGGAGTACATACAGATGGTTGACATCAAAACCACACTATTCAGATGTTCATTGAGAAATTTAGATTTTTCCACTTTGAGCCAAACTGTGTTAACATGGAAGTGATTTAGGCATGTCTTTTTCGCTGACACGAGACACTATTTTTAGACCTCTTCTTAAATTCTAAACACATCACACTTACGTGGTAGTAAGTAGAGGGTCCCTAAAGGCAAACCTAAGTGGCCTGAGGTCTTTATGTCAATGGATAATGTGCCCAGAGTTTCTTATCTTAAGCCATGTACCTCTCTGTATTCTTAGATGTCTGAGGAGGAAGCCTGAAATAGTCGATTGCCGAGTGCAGAGTTACACTTTGGAAATTCACGATTTTGTTGCATTCTTTTTTGAAAACAACAACCTGTTAGTCGGCTAAGCTTTGCTGTTGTATACAGCTTAATTTCAATTTCTAATGAAATACTGGACTATGTTTTTTAAAACGAATGCAACGAAGCTGTAAATTTCCAGAGCGTGTAACTCTGGACTCTGCAATGGACTATTTCGGGCTTCCTGCTAAAGACGTCTTATAAATACAGAGGTACATGGCTTGAGATCAGTAACTCTGTATACACTATCCAATGACATGAAGACCTCAGGACACTTTGGTTTGCCTTTAGGGACCCTCTACTTACTACCACGTAATTGTGGTGTTGTTTAGAACTTTAGAAGAGGTCTAAAAATAGTCTTTTATGTTGGTGAAAAAGACATGCCTAAATCACTTCCAAACTAACACAGTTTGGCTCAAGACAGCATAATTGAAATTTCTCAATGTACATCCAAATGGTGTGATTTTGATGTCAACTATATGTATGTACTCCCTATCATCTAAAAGATGAGCTAAACTTATTTTTAATCCCTTTAAGGAGCCGGTCGCTTTAGACACTATTAAGGGAGTTTAAATAACACCGAACCATCTGGTTATAGATATTTTGCTTGATTTATGTACATATCTGACAACTTCTTTACATTTCATAACTATCTTGTACTTCACATGATATTTCTTCTTATAAACTGCACAGTCATAATGAGGTTAAATAAAAAATATATGAACTTCATCTCCACTTTCATCTAAATAATACAATAAGTTTATTTTATTTTCCTTTTTTTGCAAGGAGAAAGTAAGTAGGACATTTTTCATATACTTAATGTGTGTCATCTGGTTTATTTCTGAGCTAATGTCATTAAATTAGCAGAAGTGAGGAGTAGGAACAGTACAGCTTCAGCTAAAGTAATAACTGCCTAACACTATAGTTATACAGACAGCAATGCTAATATGATAAATGGACTATATCGTTAAAAATGGAGGCAGCCAGGCAGAAAAACTTGAAGTAATTTTAGATCACCCAAAAGTCAGTCTGAGACATTTTGGATTATTACTCATTACTGATCTTACTCTGACAGGAAACACCAGGCAGCTTCAGGACTACTGCAGAAGGATTGGTGGGTAACCATAAAAGTGTGACCTTCTGGGGAAGTTTGACCATAAACCTAAAAGTGGATGGCAGTGGGGATTTTACAGGTGATGTGACCAGTAGGAGTGACGGCCATTTCAGTAGGCACAGGTTTTATATGATTTTATGGAGAAAGAGAGAGAGAGAGAGAGAGAGAGAGAGAGAGAGAGAGAGAGAGAGAGAGAGAGAGAGAGAGAGAGAGAGAGAGAGAGAGAGAGAGACAGACAGATGGAGAGAGAGAGAGAGAGAGAGAGAGACAGACAGAGGGAGAGAGAGAGAGAGAGAGAGAGAGACAGACAGACAGAGGGAGAGGGAGAGAGAGAGAGAGAGAGACATGCTCTATGAAATACAGCATTCAATCAATCAATTAGTATGTGTGCCATATATATATATATATATATATATATATATATATATATATATATATATATATATATATATATATATATATATATATATATATATATATATATATATATATATATATATATATATTGAATAAAAGGCAGGAAGTGTAGAATTACAGAGTATAAAATCACTAACCAGAAACAATCAGTTGTACAAGGCTGTAATAAAACTTTTAGTGCAGTGAAGGAACTTAATTAGCTGTGGTTTAGAACAGGTTCTCTGAAACTATACCTTTGTGCTACATTCTTGTGTCTACATTGTGACTTTTATTGCATGATGAACAGCTGAGAGGAAGATAGGATATGATAGTGATAGACGGTCTCAGTATGTAGCGTACCTGTTGAGCTGATAAGGCTTCACCGATCTATAGCTCTCAGGGTGAAACCATCATCACTGCTTTGTTGAAATAAGGTTGACCTCAACTGAACTACAAACCATCTACAGATGTTTACATATGAAAAGAACGGACAACACTATGTGTAGTGATCCTGATTGAATGTTTACTTCAGATTATTGTTCAGGTGAAAGGTTTTTCATTTTGCATGAAATGAGAAACACTTAAAAATACCTGCTATGGTTTGGTCTTATTTGTAAATATCCACAGTTGATATTACCATAAAGGGGTGATATTTTGCCTTTTTTTTTTTTTTTAACTTAATTATGGCTTTTAAAATATTTCCCTGTGGTCCACATAAACTGTAAAGGCTTTACTTGGGTCTGAATTCTACATTAATTCAACTCCACACGTCCATCTTCAACCCTATTTCTGACTAATGACACCAGAAAGGTAGTTTTGAGCTGTGACCCTTTGACCCTTATTCAATCAACAACTGAATATCTTAGGTAACTGGCTATTAGGTAACTTGCTGACAAACAATTATGTCGTTCTCAGATAAATGTTCATGGGAATGTGCACAAATGTCTTAGTTATGGATGGAACAAAATAAGCAGGAATTAAAACAAGTTGTAAAAATCCACTCAGATTTTGCCTCAATGAATACAAAGATAGCTTTGCAGCACTGGAAGGTTCAAATTCAAACGTTATGAACTATTAGGGTCCAAATACACAAATAAATTAACCACAGATGAATAAAAGTGGGTTTAACTAAATATGGCTCCATTAACAAGCACTTATGACTTACAGTTAATATTTTTTATGTTGTACAACTGCTTTGAATGAGGAAAGATAAGTGTACTGTATGTGTATTGTAATTTTATTTATGAGACATTGAGCTTGAAACTCATAATTTTTTTTTTAATTTTTTTTAAATAATACCAGGCCCTACATTCTAAACAAGTACAAAAACAGATCAAAAACTCATACTATATAATACCATGCCTCTATTGTTTGTTGCTGTACATACAGTAGCAGTATTATTGTAATGTATGTGCATTTTCAGTGGGTTTTTGGAGTTTTTCTTTGGCAGCAGATCTCTTATGGACTGATAACACTGTGGCAGTGGTGAACAAGGCCCAGCAGTACTTGAGAGTACTCAAAAGGGAGAAGTTGAACACCCAGCTACTGGTGTCCTTCTACCACTCCACCATAGAGAGTCTGCTGACCTACTCCATTACACTGTGGTTCTTCAGCTGTACTGAGGCAGACAGGAAGAGGTCTCAGAGGGTCGTGAAAATGGCAGAGAAGATCATTGGCTTCCCTCTCACTTGGAAATCTACCACTCCCACTGCCTCAGTAGAGCTCACAATATTATAAAGGACCCATCGCACCCTGGCCATCACCTCTTTAACCTGTTGCCCTCTGGCAGGCGCCAAAAGACCAACAGATTAAAAAACAGTTTTTATCCCAGAGCTGTCAGCACTGTAAACTCAAACTGGACTCAGCTGTAACCATCAACATCATTCTGCACTTTATTTCACTGCTCACTTTCACCTGTCTGCACAGCCCTTTTTAATACTCATCTGAGCATTTTTATGCCTTTTTAATCTTATTACCTCCGCCAAGGAGCTTATGTTTTTGATAGTTTCTTTGTCTGTCTGTTATTTAGCAAGATAACTCAAAAACTTATGGATTAATTTTGATGAAATTTTCAGATTGGTAATGGGGGGATCTACAGAAGATTAGATTTTGGTTGTGGTCTGAGGGGGTGGGGGGGGGTGGGGGGGGGTGTACCTTGCTGGAGGTCTGCGCTCTCAGAGTGCTTTTCTAGTTTTATACTTAAACCCTTATGTTATACTTGAAGTCTTTATTTTATACTTGAATTTTGATTTGGTACAATTTTGTTGTATTTTGTTGCAATGACAATAAAGGTTATTCTGATTCTGATTTAAGAAGGCCGGTCTAAGGACAGGGGATACCCAGGACAATAATCCATTTCCTTCATCTACTGTTTACTTGACTTGTTTGTTTATATCCAACTACTACCACTCCTCCTACTACTACGACTACGACTACTACTACTACTATTACCACTCCTACTACTACTACTACTATTACGACTACGACTACGACTCCTACTACTACGACTACTACTACGACTACGACTACGACTCCTACTACTACGACTACTACTACTACTACTACTACTACTACGACTACGACTACGACTCCTACTACTACGACTACTACTACTACTACTACTACGACTACGACTACTACTACTACTATTACCACTCCTACTACTACTACTACTATTACGACTACGACTACGACTCCTACTACTACGACTACTACTACGACTACGACTACGACTCCTACTACTACGACTACTACTACTACTACTACTACTACTACGACTACGACTACGACTCCTACTACTACGACTACTACTACTACTACTACTACTACTACGACTACGACTACGACTCCTACTACTACGACTACTACTACTACTACTACTACGACTACGACTACTACTACTACTATTACCACTCCTACTACTACTACTACTACTACTACTACGACTACGACTACGACTCCTACTACTACGACTACTACTACTACGACTACTACTACTACCACTCCTACTACTACCACTCCTACTACTACCACTCCTACTACTACGACTACTACGACTACTACTACAACTACTACTACTACTACTACTACTACTGCTACTACCACTCCTACTACTACTACTACTACTACTACGACTACTACTACTACGACTACCACTCCTACTACTACGACTACTACTACTACGACTACTACTACTACCACTCCTACTACTACCACTCCTACTACTACGACTACTACTACTACGACTACTACTACAACTACTACTACTACTACTACTTCTACTACTACTACTTCTACTACTACTACCACTCCTACTACTACTACTACTACGACTACGACTACCACTCCTACTACTACTACAACTACTACTACCACTCCTACTACTACGACTACTACTACTACGACTACTACTACAACTACTACTACTACTACTACTACTACTACTACCACTCCTACTACTACCACGACTACTACTACCACTACTACTACGACTACTATTACCACTACTACTACTACGACTACTACTACTACTACTACCACTCCTACTACTACTTTTCAAGGCACCCAAAACACAGTAAATCTGTAAATCCCTGTGCGAAAACCTTGTTGTGATATAGAGCTCTACAAATAAAACTGAACTGAATTTTGGGCAGAAGCAACAGGTATCAGGTATCAGCAGGTATCTACTGAAGTCTATATCGTGCTATATTATTATTTCTTATATCACTTTAGCCTTCTTAATGGCAATAATTACTCTCATCACTGTAACTACTACTACTACTACAATGTTCTACATGTGTACTGTGAGGAGAGGGAAAGGGAATCTAAAATAAAACAACAGGAAATACAAAGAGAGCAATAGCACATGCAATTGTGACATAAGCCCTCATTGTTCACCCTTCTTGTTTCTGTTCACCCAGGAAGCTGGGAGTGGACCCCAACCAGGCGTATGTCTCACCTGGATGAAACTTATAAAATACCTATAAAATGTCTCTCTCTCTGCTCCTCTCCTGACTTGTCAATTAGTTAATTGATCTACACAGCCACACACCACATGCAGATCACTGCCTTCACTACTGACTTACACATTCACCTGAGCCAGAATACTAACACAATTTATTCTTCGTGTTTGTATGGCGTTTCTATCAATAAAAACAGTTATTAAAAAAATAACAGCAGACATTGTCACCTGGCAAAGCTTAGCATAAAATGCATGTTGCTGTTTGAATTATTGATTATTATGTCTATTCTGCATGTGTTTACATACACTCTTACTCTCAGTGTGACAGTTAAAAATCATTCTGTTCTCACTGATCCATGCTCAGACATGATGAACAACGTGATAAATCATTCATAAAACTGCAGCAGGAATTGATTTCACATCTTAATTTGTGCGAGCTAGTGTTCCATGTCTTGCTGATCAGCATATAAATCCACAAATTTCAGCTACATATACAGTAACTGAACTGAAATTAATGCAGAGGCTTGTGTTATATATGGTAGCTGTAAAATGAACACATCAGTTTGTCAGAAAATCAATGCAAATTTATTTGTTTTTTTAAAATTCTTAAAGCTAATCCCATATATGGAATGTGCATATAATGGTATTTTAAGGCTTCACACTTGCATCGTACCAGGGGATCAAACCTGGGTGACACAAAACAGTCCACTGAGAAGTTCAAGGTAGGACATGGAGTATTTCTTGTATGGAGGTGCTACTGTATGACCCAAGGTTAGAACTGCTGTTTTATGTATATTTCTGTGTGCCTACCATAAAAGCTTGTCAGGTCACCGTTGTTTCAGTTGGTTCAAGTGTAGATTCAACAACATGTTGTGTCCAAAAACAACACAAATAAATGTTGTGACGCCGTATCAGCTTAACACTACACACTGTTTGAACAAAAGGCTTCAGGAATGTGACATTTTCTTTTTACTGTGACTTTGAAGTTAATTTAGGTGATAATCTCCTTTAAATCAGATTATGATGATATCAGCTACCAGTGACATTTCCCTTCTGCACCTTTAGAGCTTACAAAAGTTGCAAATGTTGGCTGCTATTAAATATGCATTGTGTTCATGATCCACTATTAACACTACCATGCTAGTAAGCCATGACTCTACAGAACTGCTAGCATGGCTGGTGTAAATGGAGTAATAAAAATCTAGCACTATCCTCGACTCTGAAATCTATACACAAAAGCACAAGAGCTTTTGAGTTATAAAACAGGATAGAATATTTCTCCAAAGATGCACAAGGGACACATGGCCATTAAATCCCAATATAAGCATCAATGAAAACAATCATAAAATTAAAAACTACAAACTAAGGCAGTGTGAGGGTGAATCTTTACTCCAGGAAACCATTTCTTTAATGAATAAATCAATTAGCAACAACGAGCGTAGCATGTTACAATGGAAACCCACATTACTCTTTTGTAATTGAATTAGCTAAATAACCAACAACGCTGAGCTGTTTTGTTGGCCTAGCAACAATAAAATAATCCTACCAGTTCCACAACCTCTGCAGACATCTTAACATTAATGCTGATGCACATCACAAGTCTGCAGCTTTTCTTTTAGCAAAGAGGGAACACAAAAAAATTAACCCATAAAGATCCAGTGCTGCTTTTGAGGCAATTACAAACATTTTTCTCTCTCAATTTCCCTATAATTAAGTGTTTTATTGCCATATATTATAATTTATAATCTGTATTTTGCATTTTTAGTGAAAATCTGATATTTTCCAATGCTTAATTTACTGGTCATGTTCATGAAATCTGATTAATGTTCACAATATTATGTCAAAAATAGAGAAAACTGAAGACAAATTGACTGTATTAACAAATGTATCATTAACTGAACATAAAACAAGTGTCTCCATCCACTGTCATTTATCCAACTCCATAGGTTTTACTGATGAGTCAAAGTTGTAGATGATGATGTTGTTTCCGTGGTAACTACAGAGCCTCTGAACATCCAAATGGGTCATATCTCATGACCATTAAAAGATGAAAAACTGCATTTTACATCAAGTATTTACATGTATGATTAGTGGATCAGATGCTATCAACAATTTTAGGTCAAGAGATGATTGTGTTTGCCAGTTGCTGTTTGGGTCTGTAAGGGTTAATAATTCATTGTGTAGAAGAAAGGAATAGATTTGCAGAAATAGTAAAACAAAAGGTATAAAGAAAGTTTGTATTAAAAGAAAAACAGAAAAGTCTGGGGAGTGGTATCAGTGATAAGGCTGCAGATACTATTTTAACAGATCCTCACTGAGCTGGGAGTATTGAGGTATTTGAAGTTGCTGCAGGGTGATATAACAAGTCAGAGAGTGAATTTACAACACTGTGCAACTTCAGGACAGCAGCCCGGTGTTAACAACTAGACTTTTTTTGAAAGTCAGCATAATTAGAAGTACACATCTCCAGTGATGCATGTATCCTTAACCGCAGTGCTCCTGAGCTGTAAAACACTAGAAATGTGGAAATGCTTTGGAGTGGGAGGATTTTACTCACAGTTTGTTAACCCTGCAGTGAGACCTGCCTCACCCTGTCTTAATGAGACGCTTACCCACCTACAAGTATTCAAATGCCAGGACACTCAGGAAACTCCAAACTAAAAGCTGAATCTCCTCAGAGTTAAACATGAAAACACTGCACTGTAAATAAACTAATAAAGTATCAGCATTTATAAACAGCCCAAAACACACAGCTGCATAACACTGGTGCACATGCTGGCTCCTCATAGGAAATATAATTTACATAAAAAGAGAACTTGGGTTTCTGTGCTCACTCAGGTGTCCCTTTGTATGTTATTCATGCCCTGAAGGGTCCCTCTCTGTGGTTCAGCAGTCAATTTCTTTTTAATACTATCTTTCTAAAGCCAGGACTGGGGCTCCTAGAGGTCTAGATATTTTTATAAACCTCAACAATGAGTTTCTCCTCATCTACTGTGATAGTGACAGAACCACGGATGAATAAATGCTATTGCCTAAAAAGAGAACTCAGAGTAAAGTAGCAGGGCCATAGAAAATAAAACCAAATGTTTTTTTTAAATGCTACTTTTTTTCTGAAATAGGACAGTGACGTAGCTGGTGATTCTGCACCGTGTCTCCTCTTTGCCAGTACATTAAATATCAGTGAAGCAGGTGCTTTGAAATGTATTACACACATACAGCGGGGAGTTATATATGGAACGCCTCATTTACAGAACTTAAAATAGATTTAGTGTCTGTTACGTGTTTTTTGGTTAAGTCTCTTCTTTGAAGGGCCAGTGTGAACTAGGTTAGGGTATTAATGGTGACACTGATTCATGCTGCAGTTAAACTACAAAACAAGCACAACAGGGTTCATAGGGTTAATAGAGCACCACCTGTACGGTAACTAATCTAAAACATCACATATTATTCTTATTCTTATTCTTATTCTTATTCTTATTTTTATTTTTATTTTTATTTTTATTTTTATTTTTATTTTTATTTTTATTTTTATTTTTATTTTTATTTTTATTCTTATTTTTATTTTTATTCTTATTCTTATTCTTATTCTTATTCTTATTCTTATTATTCGGAATATTATGTTTTTGGTTGGGCTGCCCACTGCCAGATTAACTTTGTTTAACATAATAACTTTAAAGATATAGGACAGCCATAGCTCAAGAAGTAGAGTGGGTTGTGCATTAAATGAAGGATTGATGGTTCGATTCCAGCTCTGTCAGTCTATGGCTACAAATGTAGTTTACCACCACCTGTGTGAGAATGTGTGAGTGAATAAATAATGGATCAATAATGTACCGTAAAGTGCTTTGGGTGCCTTGAAAAGAACTATAGAAATCAAATCCGTTATTATTATATATTCAGTTAAGCAATTCCATGTCAATGAATATCATGGAGAGGAAGAACTGGTTTGATTTTGGATGATTTACCATTTCTATATTGCAAAAAAAAAAGGGCCACTCAAAAGTTTAACATCACTAAACACTCTTTTGTTTATATTTCTGGAACTATTTGTGTGATTGATTGAAAATCAAGTGCAAATGGGGTTGTCATAGCTGTCTGGTTAAGGATTAGAGGTGGCCAGATATATACCCCTAGTCATCGCTTCCTTCAGCATAAGCCTAGTTATTATTCTATTATTCTATATCTTTATTTAGGCAGGGCAGTGCACATTCATGAACACATTTATACATTCCATTTCAGTAGAAGCATGTAAATATGTCAGCGTTAGCATCAGTGCTAATTTTCAGCCGCAGTTTATTTTTCAATGATGTGCATTTTTATTCCTTTTTTTTTCATTTCTTTTTTTCCTCCATTTTTTACTACGCTTCTTAAAATCTCCTCCTAATTACAACCAATTAATCAAATGATCACTCTTGGATCTCACATCTTTAATCCCACCTGTAGTCAATGTTCTTTCTGCACATGTCATTCTTATCTCATTTGTCCACAGTGGGACCTATGATAAGTGTCTATGATAAAACCATTTTTAAGTTCAACCAGTAATGGGATGGATTTTTAAGGTGAGTACTTTGTCAGTAGTGTTAGCATTAGTTCACCTGTGATTCCTTCACTTCCTCCTGCTCAGCTCTTTTGTCCCAATATGGTCACTTCACCATATTAAGGTTTTGAAACCTTAATATGATGGCAAAAAAGTAATAAAAAACAAGTATTGGGAGACATTACACTGGCTCTGTGGCTTTGACCACATCTATAGTTTGGATAAATAATGGTGTCGTGTTGGCTTTTTATTTTATGAATGTATGAAACTGCACAAAAGTAAATATTTATTTGCATAGTGACACATTATTCAAAACTATAGTTATGTTTGTGGCAGAGCCAATGCGTTAAAAAATTAATTTATGCTCAAAATACAATACATGTATGTAAATAAATACAGTGAATCACTGAGGGACTATAATTAATCTTACACATGGCTGGAATTTGTCCTTAGTTTAAAATGAAGGAATGGTGGGATGTTACCTGTGTTTTATCTGTACATTATAAAAAGAATGATTTGGTAGGAAGAGAAAAACATATGTGAGGAAAAAAGAGAATGCCTTAGGATGTACTGTAGTTGGGGATAGATTTTTAACACACACTCCCCCTAAGCTGAGAGCATTTAGGTATTTGAAGTTGCTGCAGGGTGATATAACAAGTCAGCAAGTGAATTTACATCACGATGCAACTTCAGGACAGGCTTGTGTTAAAAGTCAGCATTAAATCAGCATAATTATTAAGTGCATTAGAACTGTGGTATTTTAGTGGGATAGATCTTACCACCATTAAATTAACTTTCACCTCTCTAGCTTTGGCAGTCGAAACAACCCTTTCTATAATGGTCTGAAGTTGAGTGGTAAAATGTTTTTCTTTTCTACTTCTTCAACACCATAAGTCAGGGACAGAAGGGCAGATTGTAAACGTTATTTCACATTTCACAGGTCAGATACTGCTGGATTGGAGACACTAATCTTGGGCGCTCACCTTGAAACTGTGGTGATTGTATAGATCTTCTGCACTGCTGGCTTGAACATTGGTGTGACGCATCCATTTTATAATATCTGCAGCCTTTTTGCAGCAACATCAACATCTGAAGTATTGTCTATTGCAGGGGTGTCAAACATTTGGTCCAAAGGGTCCATATTCAGCCCGTGTGATGAGCAAAAGTTAAACTGAACACTTAACAGACATATAGTGAAAGTAAAATAATAATATAATGACCTATACATAATGACAACTATACATTTTACTTTTGGTTTAACGTAAAAAAATAAATAAAAATTAAATGATTTTATGGAGATATTTCCATTTACAAACTATCCTTTCACAATAAAATGTTAATTACCTCAAGATATGATAACCCAAAAAATAATCATCATTTTAACAATGTTACTGTTGCTAAATGTTTTGTGCACTTTCACTTTCACTTGTACGCTGAGTTGCAATTAGTGTTAAAGGGGTCATAGTTTGCTGAATCCACTTTTATTAGTCTTTGGTTCATTTATTGTATCCAGACCCAAGCATAGAATTTACACTTTATTTAAAACAATGGGAAATGTTTGAAAATATATAATTCCATTTAAAAAGCAAAATATCACTCCTTTAATAATAAGCTGAGTATTATTGAAATTGCAATTATTTTTATTCAGAAATTTCAGTTTGAACATTTTCATGACATAATTCTACTTTTATTTTTTACACTGAAACTAAGCAAAAAATGTGGATGATTATTTATAGGGGCTGTATGTGGCTCCTGACATAAACTGAGTTTGATACTCCTGGTCTATAGTCATTTTATCTAGAACAATCTGCTCTATTGGCCACCAAATTTAAACATTACTGTATCATATTCCTCCTGGGTCTAAAAAGGGTCACATTTGTTTTACTATCCAAAGTCATTTAATGTTATTAAGGACCATTTACCAGTATGTTTTCATAAATGTACACTTAACTGAAAATGTTTGTTCGCTTAAAATTTACTAAATTATCTTGTTGCACCTTCATTTTACTACAATAGCTCAAAACAGACTCTCATACTTTTTTCTGTTTCATATCAGAGGGTAAATCATGTTAAGGTACATTGTTGTTAACTTGCAAGTCAGTAAAAAGCCCTAAACTCACAAACCCAACAGCAACTGTTGCAAGTTTTGATATTCCACTAATTCTGTAAAGCCCTGTGGCGCAACCTTATTGTGTTATAGAAGTCTACAAATAAAACTGAATTGTTTGAAACACCATCACAAAAGAGTATTTAGCATTTTTAGTAACTACCATAGCGGGGGTAGACAAGTGTTGTCTTTTAAAGCTATTTTCATGCTGTTTTTAAATTGCCCCTTGGGGATGAGTAACGTGTTGAATTGAAGTAAATTGAATTGAATAACAGAGGTAGAGAGGTGTACTCATTTGGGTGAAATATGTGACTTCACCAATAGATGCTACTGAAGGTTTCCACAGTGTAGATGAAATATACATTTCTATTTTAGTTTCTTACATGTGCTACTTTATAAATGATATGTGTATGAATGGATTATTCATTGACACTGTACTACCACAGACCCATATTCACATGTAACTGTTATAATGAAATATAAGCTATCAAGTAAATGAATTAATCTTATTCCCATGCATTGATCAGAACTGTGATTAAATGTTTGGTGGTTCTGGGCCATGTGGGAATAGCTGCTTTACTCTGTAGCTCAATCATGGTTTCTTTCCTAAGGCGATCTATAAGTAAATGAACAGTCAAAGAACAGTTTAATAGAATGAGGAAAAGTAAGTCCACTGGAATCAATAACACTTTGATTAATCCCATCAAGTTTCAGCTTCTCTGGAGAGTTGATGTGAAGTAATGGCCACTATAATGAAAGGCTACACACCATCAGTATGTTATTGTTTTTTTTTTTTAATTGAATGTCATAGCAGTATGGTGTAAAGGCTAAAACATAGAGAGGAAGTTGTGTTCATGAAAGTATCTGAAATGCTGTAGCTGTAGCCTAAAACTCCATTTCTGCTGCTCACAGCTAAAACTGCCACTTGGGAAAATGTCTATAAGCCACCCACATTGTGTAAGGTCACACATCATCTCTGCAGAATAGCAGAAGTGAGTAAAATGATGCAAAAATCACAGAGCAAAGACTAAAACAGCTTGAAAATGTGAAAAAAAAAAACCCAAAAACAACCCCCCACCACACACACACACAAGCCTGCACTGGATCTGTCTCCACAAATACTCTGCCACTCTCTTAAATTGGAGCAGGACTGAGAGATTTATCCTCCATTAAATTTATATTTCATCTACAACATTGGGTTTGCACGGTCAGGGTAATACAGAATGTGCATCACCGTTGCCTACTTAGCGGCAATTGTGAAGCATCTGAATCTGCAGCAGTGACTGAGAAGCCCCAGGCTACTCTGTGTTCAGATCTGTGGGCTCTGGCATGTCTGAATGAGATGTTAATAGCAGCAATGTTGCCATGGAGTCTTAAGGTCAGAACTGTAAGAGGAGATTCTTCTTCCTCACAAATGTGTTGCTGAGGGGCGACTTGTTCACATGCAGCTCAAGTTCTTATGTGTTGCACTTCATATTCCAATGCAGAGAATGACTTTGAGAATCTTTACTTCAAAAGCCCGGTATTTGTATTCACACAGGAGTTACATTTGATTCATGTCATACACAGGGAGCACAACAACAAAAAAATAAATAAAAATGATGATGCAGAAAGAAACAACTGACAAGAGTAAGAGAAAAAAAAAAAGATTGGAATTATTTGTATTTAAGGTATTAGCATTACACTGCGTTCAGAATATGTAGCTGACATTAGTTGGCATTGTTTCTTATGTTTAATACCTCCAGCCACTTATCTAAATACAGCCACTGACGTTTCCAGGAAGAAAATGACCAAGAATTCCCTAAATATAACAGGCCTTATTCACATTTTAGAAACAGTGTGAAGTTCTCAAACACTTTAATATTTATAGCATCGGGATCCAACCAACAGTATGATGTCTATAGTCATTTTATGCACGCAAACAGAAAGAATTAGCCTAAAAATCCACTAAAAACAGCCCTCAACAAGCTCTTGATCTAGTGAATAGAGGTCTGTCTCCTCTATAAGCCTGTGTCAAGGTTTACAGAGTTAATTATGCAACCGAAGCTATCAGCCCACTCTTCTTTGGATGGGTATATTCAATATGACAAACTCACTCACACACACAAAAGATACCAAAAAAAATTACAGATCTTCTTTGGATGCAAAGGCAATTTGCTTTGAAGTCATTATGAAAGAGTTACTGTTCCCATATTTAATGATTTAAAGTTACAGTACTCAATAGTTCTTAAGCATCAACAAAATAATTTTCCATAAATATCTACAAGAGGACAGAAGACTTCTGCTTTCATTCATGTACAAAACTACTCAGATCTTGTCTAATCACAGGCATTCTCAGGCAGGTAGGAGGGTTATACATGATTGACAGCTGTCATAACCAATTGCTGATCAGATTCCAAAGATTCTCCTTGAATGTGATTTTACTGTTCTACTGTAACCTCATCTAAATACCTTATATTCCACCTCCTTAGCTCTTAAAGTCATTGATGCTCAACACTCAGTAGTGACCTGGACTTGGTGCATCATCTTGAAGAATGTCTCATGTCCCTTAAATCTGTGTTTTTCAACCTTGGGGTTGGGACCCCATGTGGAGTTGCCTGAAATGTCTAATAATTGATAAAAAAAAAATACTAATAAAATATATATGGTGAGTTGAGAAAGACAAGGCATGACAAACTGGGTCTGAAAGTGAAGACTGTGGAACTGTTTATCTGTCAAATGTTCATCGTAATCAGTTTCAGATGCTGCAGTTCTTTCATAATTCATAGTTTGAGTTAATGTTTTTTCAGTATTAATTGTCAGTCTTGTAAATACAAGCTGGACTGACTGTATATATCCTGACCAAGGAAAATAAAATTCTCACTTTGTGCAGTAATCTACAACTGACTTTTCTTCCTCTGTCCATAATAACATATATTATATAGACTAAATGTTGTCTAAAATTAACATTTACTTACAACATTGTAAAGCAAATGATTAAATGATTAAAAACAAATTAATTTTAGCAATAAAAAAAAAATAGGAATGCCTGGGGTCGCAATACATTTAAAATATCAGAATGGGGTCATGAGCCAAAAACCATTGGGCACCGCTGCCTTAAATACACATACAGGACTGAGGTGGATGGAACAGAGGAGCTATGACCATGCATACAGAAGTGGGCTCTCTGTCATTGGTTTGTGGAAGTATTGTGATATTATTTGTCGATCAGATTCAGAAAAAAGGTATGACATACATCTGGAATATACAAATTATGGCAGGAGATCAATCTACCAAAATACGTGGATGGTACTTTTACTGGAGGAGAAGTCAGAAAACTAAATGAAAGCCCATATATGACTTACTATTATTGCTCAATACTAACTATATTCATATCTGTAACTATTTCCAATTCTTAAGCCATCAAAATATGGCAGGTAATACGTAAAGCCATATGTTCAATATATTTTTTTTAATTGTCAAATATAAATATAAATTTCTCAAACATGCAAACAACCTTTGCAGATATTGTCCTAACAAAGTTATATATACTGAGATCAATCTGACCAAGAACTTCAGAGAAGAAGAAATCTCATCTCATCATCTGAACCCGTGTTATCCTCACTAGGGTCACTGGGGGCCTAATCCAGCTACAATGGGTGAAGGCGGGGTACACCCTGTATGAGTCTCCAGTTCATCTCAGGGCTGAACATATATAGACAAACAATCACTCTCACATTCACACCTATGGACAATTTAGATTAACCAATTAACCTATCAGTGCATGTGTTTGGATGGATGGTGGGAGGAAACTGAAGTACCTGGAGAAAACCACACAGACACGGGGAGAACATGCAAACTCCACACAGAAAGGTGTGGTGTGGGAATTGAACCAGGGTCCTTCTTGCTGTGAGGCACAAGTGCCAAAACCACTGCACCACTGCACCACCCTTGCTGAAATCTATACATTTGTAATCTTGTGTTTGACCCTTCATGGCCACCCAAGTTCAAAGGTCATGAACCAAAATGAAAGTCCATATATGACTTCCTATAGGTGTTCAATAGTAACTATATTGATACCTATTAATTATATTGATCCCCTATCCAATGACATGATCACCATGTACACAGCTGTAAATAGTATATATAACGCTTTTTTTAAAATTTGTCTTCATTTTTGATTTGGTATTTACTTTTATGCTTTACTGCAAATCTGGGATTTATGTGACTAATAAAGTCATTTGTTATCTGTAAGTATTTCTATATTAAAAGTAATCAAAGCATGTCTCATTAGAACTAAACACAGATTTGTAGTATTTCAATTTTTTTTTTCAAAAATTCAAAAATAAAAACTGTGGAGAAACCTTGTGAATGTTGTCTTAAGGATGCTACATATACCATTTGAAATTAATTTGACAAATAGTTTTGCCAGAGGAGACATTTGAAACAATTGCTCCAGACACAGTGTTTTCACAGTAGCTCATTGCCGATCAGCCGCTGAGCTAAATATGAACATTTTCTTCAATCCAAAGTTGTATTGGTTATTTAAAATGCTCAAATTTCTGATGAAATATCTGCCTTAAATCAAAATCCCAACATCACTTACTGACACATTAGACCACAATGTTTCATATTTAAAATAAAAGTTCATCTGACAGATCAAATAACAGTCAGCTATTCCAAACATTATATTTAACAGACACTTATTCACTCATAATATTTCAAGCTAGATGCCTCGATTTCTCAATCCTCAGGTTCTCAACACCTTAGCTTGCACCTGTCATGGGATGGACAAACATTAAGTGGCGGTAAAGGGCTTCACTTCTTCATAACAATAATGAAACATGTCCCTTCATTAATATTTAGTCTTGATTTTAACTGAGAGGAGAAAGCAGCAGAACAGAGGCAACTCCAGTGTTGTCCATAAAGTTGGTACAATTTTGTTTATAGACATATTCCTGTTTTAATTCCCATTTAGACACATCAGTAATGACCTTTGACCTGGTGTAATGATTACATACTGAATCTATATATTTCAAAACAATTCATATTATCATCATGATTTCATGAGAAAATGAGAAAACTTTGCATGTATTTGGAAATTCTAGCCTTTATTCCCTCTTGTTTGATGCAGCTTTTATGTACATGTAACCCCCCCCCTCTTTTACAGGAAGTGAATCTAAATTTAATCACAGTCTGCCCAGTGTCTAATTGTCAGCTGATATTATGTACCAGACACGTCATGTGTCACAGCCAGACCTATAAAACCAGAAGAAAAGGTCACAAGCATACATAACTAATTAAGTCTTTGTAGAAGACTGATGTAACCTTTGCAGAATTTAAATTGTACCTTAAAAAGACAGTGACATATTCCCAGGAGTTTTTGTTAACTTTTCATGCTTTGGTGCTGCAGTTTAAAACACTGCATGAATATGTGTATTTCCTTTTCAGCTGTCGTTTTTCATGAGCTCCTAGATTACGAGTGTAATAATGCCACATCAATAAAGGAAACTCTACTGCAGTGAACCAGAATCATGAGGATTAAGCTGTGTGCGTGGCAGTGGGTGTCACAGTTTGCTAAAGGCAGATAGAGCATTTACCTGTACATGCATGTGGGCGTGAGATAGAGATTATACAGCAAGAGTGTGGGCATCCAAATATGCATTACTTCCATTATGAGGCTGTAAATCTGATGCTATGGGGACAAAAATGCTGGTTGCCATTATTTAAATTGACAGTTGAGAGTTATTTTTAGCTCTGGGTTAGGGTATGGGTTAGGTTTTCAGCCTGTTGTGGTTGTGGTTCAGGTTAGGTCTCCATGAAATGAATGTACGTCAACATAGTGTCCCGTAAACACAAAGAAACACAACACGAGTGTGTTTGTAAAAGAGTGTCCTTTGGGAAAATGTGTTCTCCAACACTAATACCTCTCTGCCCTTGATGGTAGAATCGGGACAGTATGTTTCCATGGTGACTGGCCCCGTAATGGTTACCATGGAAATATGAGAGAGAGGCAGTGATGCAGCAGTGGTTGTCAAGGAGACAGAAAGAATGAGCAAGGAAAAGAGAGAAGACTGTGAACAAATACTTAAAAAAAAAGAGTAAGACAGAAGAGGAGGAGGAAGAAGGAAGGAAGAGGGAGGGAGGGAGGGGGAGGAGATGAGAAGGGCTAGGAAGAGGAAATGAGATTGAAATTAGATGAGAAATTAAAGACAATATTAAAGAAGAATGTGAGGTGAATGTAGAGATACAAGAGAAGGGGGAAGAGAACAATTATGTCTCGTGTTGGGACCTGAACATTGAATTAAATGATAATTATTGCAGAAAACATGTGAGTGAGTGAGTGAGTGAGTGAGTGAGTGAGTGAGTGAGTGAGTGAGTGAGTGAGTGAGTGAGTGAGTGAGTGAGTGAGTGAGTGAGTGAATGAGTGAGTGAGTGAGTGAGTGAGTGAGTGAGTGAGTGAGTGAGTGAGTGAGTGAGTGAGTGAGTGAGTGAGTGAGTCAGTGAACACAGAAGTCGCTCTACATGAACATCAAAGTATATGGAAACACGGTTTATGTAGAAAAAATAAAATGGGTGAAGCCCTTTTATTTTCCACCACATTAAGCTCAAGTAAAAGAGGTGGAAATGCAACCATTTGGAGTTACAGTCTCCAAATGTTTCCAGTCTCTCTGTGTTTCTCCTTTTTTTTTTTTTCCGTAGCGCAAAATGGTAACGAAATGAAAACTTCTAAATTTGCTACAAAAATGGTAAAACATCAAAACAGTCCTGAAATCACATTTGGATAATGACAAAAACTGAACCAAATGAACCTTAGAACCTGAATCGAAATGACTAATTTGAATCAACTGAAAAAGAAATGATTGCTCTAAATGTGGCGACTAAACAGTAAACTCTGTTTCTAACTTTTTTAACATTTCTTAGTAGGCAATTCTAAACAACCCCTTCCAATTTGGCCTCTAATCTTAATAAAATCAAACAAGGTAGTGATTCTGATTGTTTCACAGCATTTACTGTATGTTGTGACTCACAAAAAAATAGATTTAGACCTCTACATTACAATAGACCTTTGTGTCAAATGAGCTGAATGAAGCTGTTTTCTTCATATATTGTTTTCATCCACATACACTGGAGTATGTGTTTATTGGTTAGATGTAAAAAGTCATTGTGAAATGGTTGATGCCCAGAAACCGCCCAAACACAAACAAACAGCAGGGAAATAGAAAATATAGACAGAAATCAGTATTATGTTACATCCTACTTTACACCAAATCCATCTGTTTGCTTTTGCAACAGTAATAATAATAAAATGCAGATATTTATGTCACTTGAAGTGTTGTGCAAGTCACTTCTAAAATGTCATACATTACTGTCTCAGAATTGTAATGTGTTACATGACACCTATTCGGCTTGTAAGTCTGACGTCACACATGACTTTCAGGTCCAATGCTGGTAAATATATTCACCATCACCTCCTCTTTTAGTGATGTGCCAACAGCGCTAGGAAAGGGTCTGAACTCATTCAACTGAAAGTGTGTTGTTAGTGTCAGTGTACTTCAGGGGGACATTATAAGGGGAAACGTACAGGCATCCTGGGCAAAGAAAAAAGAGATTAGACCATTAACGTCAAGAGATTGGTATGCTATAGGGATGGACAAATGTAAAAAAAAAACTTTGCCGATCACTGAGCTTCATTAACCAGTTTGTCACTGAGAAATGAAAACATTATCTTTGTCGGCACACATACACTCATAGCCATTTACGCACCGCGGCACGCTCACTTCGCTTTTTAAACACGAGTCACACTCCGAGGTCAAGCAATGTTATGCTAAAAGCTCATTTTAAACCATCACACATCGATGAAACATTTGATGTTACAGGAAATTATGCTGCTAAATATCGTGTAAAAAAATATGTTATCCAGTTAACTACACTCATGTTTTTACTGTTAGCCAACATTAACTGTGTGGACACAAGAGACAGGAGGAGGACACCGTTTATTCATTCTCATCTCATGAGTGGACCGCGAAATGTTAATGTACATTTGTTTAACTTATCTGACCAACCACAAGGTTTCCTACAGTCTACTATACACTATTTCAGTAAACCAGTCCCTCTCATTCACGTTACTCATTTATTCACTGAATCCCCTAAAACTGAATCCAACCGCAGAGACACGTTACGAGGAAAAAATACAGGGAATCAAAAGGCTGGACCCCTATGAGTATAAGAACTGGTCCACTGATGTCAACCTGCTGCTGAACTTCCACCATCCATATATTTATAATTATATGATTTCAAATGTCAGTGCATACAAGTTAAATGGACTGCACTTATACTGTAGCGCTTTTCCACCTTCATGGTGCTCAAGGTCCTTTACATTAGCTTCACATTTACCCATTCACACACACTCACACACCAGTAGGTTTCTAAGGTTCTGTCAGTCCTACTGGGAAACTAAGTTAGGGTTCAGTGTCTTGCCCAAGGACACTTCGACATGTGGACAGCCAGAGCCTGGACGCGAACCGCCGAGCCTTCAGTCCCTTCAGTCATTGGGCAACCTGCTCTACAAACTGAGCTACAGCTTTGTAAATAGTCACGTAAAATCATTAAAAGCTAAAATAAACATCGACAATGCAGCAGGCTAATGAAAACAACAGTGAATCATACCGCCTAAAACTGAATCCAACCACAAAAAAATACAGGAAATCAAAGGGCTGGATCCCTATGAGTATAAGGACTGGTCCACGGACATCAACCTGCTGCTGAACTTCCAGCACCCATATATTTATAATTATAAATGTTTTTATAATGATTTTAAATGTCAGTCACTTTAATCTTTGCAGCAGGGACAGGTCTTTCTTTTGCACAATTCTAAGATAAAGAATCCATCCCAAATAAAATACACAAGGACTGAATTAATTCTACATCCTGTGTTACTGTATAGTAATTCATTACTTTTATAACATTACTCCTAACACTGTTCACTTGGTAAAATATGCAATGACTTGTATTCTATGACTCAATAAACCATACCCTTAATCTGTACTTGTGACACGTAACTTGAAACTCATCCACAACCTCTTCACAGTCACTTTGAGGAGCTTTAATTCTGTCACGTAACCGTCCTAATTTAAATATTCACCGCCAGGAAGGACACCGCTGACCAACCACGGCAGCAGGAATGAAGGGCGACATGTTGACAAGTGCTTTGGGGTGACTGGCTGTCACAAACAAACCAAACAAGCATCTTGCATTGCTCATGTTGGTCCGTCATTCGAACGCATCTGCTGACTTCTACATACAGTCCAGATGGCCCAGACTGCCATACTGGAGGCAGCGTGACCGCAGGGTCAAACACTAAAACCACATGAGGTCACCACTTCCTCCAGCCTTGTCAAACTACAATGAGAGGCCACTTTTCTGACCTTGCTATGTGTCGGATTTGTGGCAGAAAATAAGTGTTTTTGGCATGCAGCCAGTAAAATATCAGCGCTTACAGCTTTTCAACAGTGCGAGTGACGTCAGAAAATACCAGGGGACATTACAGCTTGGCTCGTGTCTTCACGGCTGAGATGTCGACAAAACACTTGAGAATCAGCGGCTTATTTTTCACATGACTGCAGAGGGCTTCCTGTGATCATGGGATTACAGAGAATGACAGTTTTACCTACTGTACTTATCTAATACCCTTTCTATTTCTGGCATGGTTAAAATAAACAGAAAAGGAGGTTGAATGGAGAGGAGGGAAAACTAACACAGCAGAAATGAGTACTATTCAGTGCGTAATTTGGCAAAAATATATCAATTTGTTGTATTTTTCAATTACAGATGGCTATTTGTAAATGTATTGTGTATTTGTAGATCCATTGTGTTTTTTAAGTTACAATGAAGATGTTCATAGATTTTCAGGTTATTAATTTCAATATTTTAATTATGTAATTTTCCTTTTTTTTTTTACACTACAGCAAAATAGAAAAAAATTTGAGTTGTTATTTATATTGTGTGATTACTTCACTGGTCCAACCTCCTTGAGATAATATTGGTCTGTTTGTGGAACCTGAACTATAATGACATCCAAGTTCCAAATTAAAAAATCAAGCTTTTTTGGGGGGGTGGGGGGGTGAGGGGGGTTATGATAATGGATAAAAAGGTTGATATTACAAGCAGGACTCTGAAAATAAAGTGGGATCAATAAAACCATATCCATTCCTGAGACTGGAAAATGCCTGTTGTCACAAATTCGGAATATAACCTTAACCTTAATCAAATGAACAATCTCCACTTAATTTAAAATCTACTTGAAAGCAAAAACACAAATGATAACATTTTGATTAATTTATTTGTGTATTTGGACCCTAATAGTTCCTCCAGGTGCTGCAAAGCTATCTTCATATTCAAGTGAATTTTTATGACCAGTTTTAATTCCTCTTAAATTTGTTACAGCTATAGCTAGTTATGTCATGAATATATGGTCAAAACTTCTGATGAACATTTCTCTGAGTATGACATAACAGTTTATCAGCAGTAGTAAAAACTGAAAATATGTCCAAAGTTCAAACCAATTACCCAAAATGTTCAGTTGTTGCTTGACCAGGACAGAGCAGAAGAGCCAACGAACTAAAGGGGGTGTGGCCTGAAGTGGCTCATTTGCATTTAAAGGGCCAGCACTTTCTAGTGTCATTACTCAGAAATATGGTCCAAGATAGAGCTGTGAAGTTGAATTCAAATGCAAGCATATAATTTACAGTTTATGTAGACCACAGGGAACTGTTTTAAAATACATAATTCTACTTTTTAAACAGCAAATTTACTCCTTTAAGGTTGATTTGAAAACTTTCTCAGTTTTGTAATGAACTGCAGAAAACACATTAGAGATTCATATTTGGCGTTATTGTACAGCCTAAAAATAGTTCATAAAGATGTCTAACTTCAGCTGAGAAACATAACAGTAAAATTATTAAGTATGCTTTAAAATGACATCCCAGTATTCGCTTGTCAAAATTCTGACACTTAATCAGCTCTTTGCCAGCCACTTTTCCCTGTCAACACTCACAGTAAAGGCAGAAAATGACAGGACAGGAAAACTATTTGCAGCTCCTGCCCTATAATCTACCTAAACATTTTAAACCGTACATTCTCTGCTCATTTCCCTGCACTGAACAATACATGTCTTGGGCAAAATAAAAAAAAAAGTGAGCACTTCAGTCACCTCTCTGCTGCATTTACCGCCTCAGGCACACTCTATTAGACATGGTGGTGGGTACGTGTCTGTGTGTGTTCTGTCCACAGTCAGCTGAATAAATCACACAAATCTCTTGCCGATTTTATGTCTTGGACTTATTACTGGTATTAAGGCTTCCAGCATTTCTGTGAGCCTTCCAGTTTTACTAGAGTTATTTCCTCTGGAGGAGAAATAAAATCAGCCCATGTTGATTCCTTGCCTTAGAGCTTATGTAATAACTAATGCGTTCAGTAAATTTGTGGTGACGTCCTTTCAGCTGATCTGTGCTGCAGCTGCTTCTGATGACAGAGTGTGAAGCCGAGGTTGGAATCAACATGAATTAAACAGACCGGATGGCTCGACCAAAACACTCATAGTTTGTATATGATTTGGTCATTGGTAACATAAATTAGTCAGTTTATTTTCATTTTGTCTAGACAGACTAAAGAGAAGACTGATATGGAAGCATTTTTTTATTTCGTGGTTGAAACTGAGTGAATTCAATTTAACCCATTAAGGCCCACTGCTACTTTTGTGTCTTTTTCCTCTCAATTTATCCTTTCTTTACCCTTTTATTGTAATATTATCCTCTGTGTTTTGTATGGTTTCAGTGAAAATTGTGTTTGTCCCTATATTTTATTTGCTCATGATGTAGATCAGGGGTACCCATCTTTTCATGGTTATTAGATATGACCCATTTGGACATCAAAATATTATCCTGCATGTTTTAGATAGATAGTGGCTCTCCAGGACCAGGGTTGGTCACCACTGATGTAGTGTTCATTAAAGTTTACATGAAAGGTGAGGTTTATTATATCAGAAACAGAGGAATTATTTTGTTTGTTTTTGTAAAAGTGAATTTTTCCACAAAATCTATTATTATTTGAACAGAAAACATACATTTCTATCTACTGTAATTGATCTAACTGTGGGTTTTACTGGTGAATCAATACTGTAGAAGATGACAGTGTTTTCATGTTCGCTATGGAGCCTTTGAATGTCCAAATGGGTCATATCTGATGACCATGAAAAGACAAAATATTTACACCAGTTATTTACATCTATTGGTAAGATTAGAAGACCAACAGGTATTAAACAGTTTAGATCAGTAGATGGTTTTGGATGTCGATGGATGTTTGGGTTTTTATGGTCTAACAGGCTTGAATTTTATTTTCTGTTCTGCAGAACAAATAAAAAAAAAAACAATAGATAACAGAGTAGTAAAAAAGATGAGTGAGCCAGAATGATTTGGTCACTTTCCAAACATTCACACTCATAAAACTCCTCAATTGTTTTTTCCACATTCATTTTTTTTATTATTTCAAAATACATTTTCCTGAAAATATAAGTAATTCCCATCCCAAAAATATGTTATATAACTTTAATAAAAAAATTTTGGCCAGATATTAACCTTTGATTGACTTCATCCACTAACAGATAATATTCTAGTAACATTCATCAATACCTACAGACATTAACAGAATGTATTTAAGTCATTCACATATATAAATATTACTTAACTGTTTAAAATGCATATATTACAGATGTAAAATGAGTACTAAAAGGTACAAAAACTATAAATTGATGTAAATAGTGTTCAACTCTCAAAGGTTTAAATCTCTAAATGGAAATAAAATAGCTGAATATCATCAAACTCAAGTACCTCCACACAGAGCTGAAATACTGATGTAAATGTTGCGCACAGTTACATTCCAGCGATGAGAATGCCTCTGACATCTGTCCTCCAAACTCAGCTTCAGCATCGTCTCCTGTGTGAATCAGAGTGAGGATGTAGCTTTCTCTAACATCAACAACCTGGGCTATAAACCAAGCCAATCTGGTCAACATGAGCGAACATATTTATCACGAGTTAATCTGGTAGTTGTAGCTGAAAGTGAAAGAGTGAAACAGCTGCAGCCTACTGGGTTAGTTTAGAGGAAATGTGGAATCGCAGCCGCAGGAGTGTTAGTAGTAAGTCTCTGCTACATGCAATTTAATAGATGTTTAATGCAACACAAATTAAACACTTATAACCATTCAACTACTGAGACATTATTTCAGGTGCTGCTGTGAGTATTTGTTTGTGTTCCTTTTCTTCAGTGGTTTTGTTCTTATAGTATGTGTTTTTTACAGCCATGGTAGAGTGTGCTATCCATTAACCAAAGGGTTGGCAGTTCGAATCCCACTCTGTCCTAGCTAGTCTGTTGTGTCCTTGGGCAAGACCTTGTCTCTAGTGTCACTCACATTGGTGTATGAATGTACAGTAGCAGCCACGCTTCTGTCAGTCTGCCCCAGGGCAACTGTGGCTCCAAATGTAGTTTACCACCACCAGAGCGATCATGTGAGAGTGAATGAATAATGGATCAATAATGTAAGGCACCTTGAAAACACTATAGAAATCTAATCTATTTTTATTATTATTGTTTTAGAGTCAATAACAAAAATAAATAATGATAGGATTTACAATTTGACAGAATTTTACTAAATAAAGAACCCAGCATATACATTAATAAGGAATTTAGGATGTTGAACATGAACTATGAACTGAAACACACTGAACAAGTATTTGAATACTAGCATAGTAGTTCATATTTTAGTCTATTTTTTTTTTATTAGTCAAGCTTCTTTTCAGCACCTGGTCAAACTCCAAAAAGCAGTTACACAGTCAAAACTTGGCAAAAACACAGTAAAAAAAATAAAGGAAAAAGTCCCCACAAAAAAAAACAAGTGGAAAACGATGTTAAACAAAAGCCCAAATTGTCTGTTTTATAGGAGATCTCACTTACTGTTCTGTGTTTTGACCCCTGATTGATCACAGGGTTACTGTGGATTAATTTGGATTAAAAACAAATATTATTTTTTCATCTATATTGGTCACATTTTATTTTGCATGAGCAAACAGACTCCAGCACATGCACACGTTAACTGTACTTGGACAAACTGCCCCAAATGTATTGGCAGACACGTTCAGAGTCATTCTGTTGCAGATGGGTTAATTGCGTTAACATTTTTAATCAGATTAATCATGATGATGAATTAATGCATGAAAATTTATTACAGCCCTAGTTTTTACCTGTAGAACATGTGAACTACACCACCTTCTATGGTGACATGACAAATGACTGACTATGGAACTACATGTAAAGATTTCATCATCAAGTTATCATCAATATTTTCAGAATTAATGTGTTCCTTGTTTGTTCTATGAAATGCCAGCAAATGTCAGAAGAAGATGAATGTGTTTAAGTGTTTAGGCAGCTAGAATCACATCATTTTGACTTTGTTCTTCAAATAAGTATTCCAAATAAAAATGTCTGCAGCTGACCACTAATTAATTCATTGCTTCAGCAACTCTGTTCTGCATCTGACACAAATCTGTGCAATTATTTACAGTACTGTTGCTACTTCTTCTTATAGATTCTTTTCAACCATTTTTTTTTTCTTTTTTAATTTCAGTTGTTTCACATGTTCCATTCCTTCATCTGGTGTCTGGTCATTGTTAGTGATCAGAAACTAAATGTGTCCTTCCATTTCACAGATAAGAAAAAAGGGAAGAAGGACAACTTTAAAAAAGAAAGAAAGAAATATTTCACTTAAACTACCTGATACTGTTGCACGATGGGTGTAAATATACAGGCCCTGGATGTCTGACTTGTAAAGAAAATGAAATAAGGCAAAAAATGTTTAGATGAATAAAACCACATTAAGTCAAAATGACTTAATGTCGCCAATGGATCAACCTGTCATCTGAGTCTGAGAACGTGTAGCTTGTTGTGTTTGAGTCAGTTTTCTTTGCAAGCAGTGGATACAGTGTTTATTCGTTGAGGGATTTTCATTTATATGTAGCAAACCAGAGTAATATTATATATGCAGTACATATGTATGTAGTTTTCAAGACACACTGAATACATTTGAACGTACCCATGGTCCACTGCATCTGAGGGAAAATTTAATTTGTACTGCTGTGCCTGCATTCTCTACACAAAAGAAAAAGTGTTTGTTTGTTGGCTAAGCTGATTGATTTGGGAGTCAAAGCTGGCATTCAGAAGACTCACAATAATGGCAGCCCAAGTGTATAAGACACAGAAGACTTGTGTTCATACGCAATATAAGAGGAAAGCTTTTTTCCCCTTTGTTTTGTCGAATTGTGCCTGATATGTTAAACAAGAATCGCTACAGAGGAATAGAAACAGAAAGGAGGCAGGAGACAGACTTGTAATGTGGTGGAACATGTTGTGTGATGGCTAGATTTGTGGATTTGTCAGGTCATGTAAGCATGTGAGAACATGACCTGACTCCTGCTCTTCTGAACAAACTGATTTTATACCTGCAAAGATGAAACAAACATTGGTTCAATCATCTCTGTTAGGCACAAACTACAGCTCCTGTCAAAACAAAATGGCAGCCCCACTGACTCCAGCATCACCAGCTGAGTTGACACTGGTTCAAACAACTCTACAGTGACTGCATCGTTAAGCCAGTTTGCACATATGTTCGCAAATACGACCAACAACCCTGTACCTAACTGGTATGTTTTATGAAGAATTAATGAATGTTATATATTAATGTTATATATCTGGACTTTGTAGATTTGTCTTGTAGATTTTCTGTATGTTTTTTCTGTCTTTGTTCGTGTCTGGGCTTTTATTTTGTTATGTTGGTTCATGTTCATCTTGTTTTGTTTTGCTTTCTGTCACTGGTGTTCTGTCATGGTCCCGTTAATATTATTGTCATATGTTTCAGATGTTTAATGTGTATAAATACCCTCTCCTCCCTCATTTGAGTCGTGAGTCCTGTGGTTGTGATGTAGGAGATCACTGTATGGTATTTGTTTATATGAGCCATAAAAATACTGCCCTTGTGTACATATATATATATATATATATATATATATATATATATATATATATATATATATATATATATATATATATATATATATATATATATATATATATATATATATATATATATATATATATATATATGTTGAGGCTTAAACCGTTGCAGTTTATTGTTACTGTTTTCTTTTTCATTTGTTCCATTTATTTGCATTTCTGTTTTCAAATTGTCATTACATGATTGAAATAAAGAATAAATAAATAGATAATTAAAAATTTCAAAAATTTTTATCTCTGAAAACTGTGAACCATCTTTGTAAACATTGTCTGAAGGAAACTAGAGAGATTAACATAGATGAATTTGACAAGTAGTTTTGTCAGAGAAGATGTTTAAAGAAATTGCTAACTAACACATCACCGATGAAGATGATGATGATGATGATGACTATGCTAGACACAAGCATTGTCACATTAGCCCTCGACATGCCAACTGGTGAGTGAAAAACCACTTCAACACAGAAATACATTCTCAGTTCTAATAATGATGGTCTGATGAAGGCTATGGAGTGTATGATTTGACCTTCATTCAGAGACCAAGTATCCAACATGAGGAGATGTTAGGAAAATCTACCCTGACAGATGACACATCCTGTTTATCTGTAAAACCAACAAATGCAAACGTGACTGTGACAAACCAACGTCCTCAGCCTGTTGCTACAGTACAACCTTTTACAGTTATACCCAAGTGTTCTGAACAGAAAAGGTATGGTCATACTTAATCTTAACTTAAATAACTCACTTAATTTATCTGTGTGATAGCCCACTCATTGTGTGGAAGCAAGTTAAGTATCTTGGATATGTAATTTCTGATGATCTCTGTAATGATCGTGATATTTACTGCCAACAATATAAATTATGTGTTACTTTGTAAGTTTAGTATGTCTTATTTTAATGTCAAATGCTCTCTGTTCAAAGCCTTCTGTATGGGTGTACAGATGGCTTTGAACAGAGTATACTGCCCATTCATGGTGTAAATATAAGAAAAGCAGCTACAGTACCAGAAGCTTACAGTACAGTCGCATATAATGACACTATGAGATTCCTGATGCAGGTGCAGGTTTACTTTTTTATTGTACTCTTTTGTAGGCCCTGGTGTGGACCATGTATTTGTGTAAATAAATAATTGAAGAATTGAATTGAATCAACAGTATATGTTGTGTGAGTTAATTTTAGAAGACCTATTATACACCTGAAAAAGTCAAACAGGTCAAATGTACCCACACAAAAGTGCTTTGTTCAAATTGTAACCCACTCTAAGCCACAGACCTCTCCTGTTAATTTATTCTTCAAACTAAATTTGCTTAATATTTTTCATACTAGTATCTATCAAATTAATATTTGTATGTATAAAATTCACTATGCTCCAAGTATGTTGGCTGAGCATTTCATTTTTTTATTTTACTGCTATTGCTGGAGTACACAGACACAATACATGTCAAAATCAACAATTTTATTTGCCTAAAATTGTTACATTAAAAACTCAGTTTAGTCAGATGTCCTTAAAAAAATATTCAAGGACATAAATTATGGTATCACATTGATATACATAAATATAGTCTTTATTTGTATTGTATTTTGAAGGTATATGGACTATGGGAGTCTAATAACTTTTAGATTTGTATGTATTTATTAGCTGGAAGCTTTAAAAGAAGCCACTTTAAGTTTTCTGCCTCTACCAGCACCATTACTGTTTTATTGTTATGACTTTGATCAATGTTATATGTGGGCAAAATCAATCAATAAATAAATACAATGTTGTAAGTCAATCTCTTCATTAAGCCTCAAAGTCACAAACCGCAGTATTATGGTTGTATTATCTTAAAACACACAAATTATTTTCCATAGACGTTAGAATGTATGAGTGTTAAATGACAGTGAAAATAGAAATTTCCATATTTGTTTGTTCCTTAAATCTCTCTTTTCCATCAAAAACTATTATAAATTAATTGGCATATTTCACATCATATTCAAGCCAATGATATTGCCTAATTGGTATTATCTATAGGGGTACATTTGACACAGTGGCTCTTATTGGTATAAATGGTTGCATTTTTAACCTCTATTAATCTTGACTAGACAGGAATGTAATACAGTTTTAAAGTAGTTTTACTGTAAGTCACTAGGTGCACTTTCTTTTATATCAGTATTTTAGTATTTATTTAACCTGTTTCCAATCATGTGTTTAATTATGTTGACTGTGAAATGATATTTTGTTTCTGCAGTGCATCTACAGTATGATGTTTTGTATGAAATGACAATAAAAATTTATAATAGAACATATCATCATATCAGTGCATTTTACTCAAAACCTTTCATTGAAACTAAGTGAAGCTCAAATGAAAAGCACAGCAGTTCTCTAAACAAGCAGAAACACTTGCGTTGTTTAAGTTACAACTTATATTCATTGGTTCATTAATATTTTAAATTGTCCACAAACCTGCATGTGTCAATTTCATTTATTCTTGTTGATGTTTATAACTATTCTTGATGTGGTTTTGGTATCCAATAATAAAAAAAAAATCTGGAATTTACAGAATATTCTCTGTCAATGCCACCTTTGAACAGCTAAGTACTACTACAGTACTAGGCTAATACAGTGATACTAATAATAGGCCTATCTTTAAAGTAAAATAAAATACAACAAACAAATAAACTATGCTTTAGAATCGTTAGTACGTAATGCACCATGTTATTACAATTTCTAGAGAATAAAAAATGTTGCAAGTGCATTTTGTAATAAAACACAAAATGTAATAACTTATTACATAATATGGATAAATGTATTACAAAATGCCTTGGGGCAGTTTATTACAAAATGAAATGAAAATGTTATTACATTTTGGACGTTTATTACAAAATGCACAGGTATTATAAAATGAGGCTCAACAATGTATGTGTTTCATATTAATTTCATAGATTGTAGAAAATGAATTTGTCCCACCAGAGTTTTATAAGCTGAAATGTTTTAACCTGCAGCTCATTCACTCAGGGTAATTCTTTGCTGTCCACAGACATCACTGAGTCATTATATCTTCAATAGTAGCAAAACAAACTCATTACACAAACACAAACACACACACACACACACAGCTCTGCAGGTTAAAGTGGAATAATCGAACACTTACAGAGCAGACACAACCTGAATGATCACTATAAATGGACCAAAATAAACTCACTGGCATCACTACTCGTACAAACAACCCATAATACAACTGTCTCTGTAAAACACCACAATTGCACTGGTTCAAATTAACTTCTGACAAACCTTTTCTTTACTTTTTCAACAACACAATCTGTTCAATTACCCCAAAAAGCAAATCATACAGCAAATCAATCATACAACCACCCCAGCTCAGGTACAGTTCAGGGATTTATTAAATTATTTATTAGATTGAATTATGTTTTCATTTTAG
This sequence comes from Siphamia tubifer, assembly GCA_020466265.1. Lineage (NCBI taxonomy): Eukaryota > Metazoa > Chordata > Actinopteri > Kurtiformes > Apogonidae > Siphamia > Siphamia tubifer. The sequence continues at coordinate 20,671,584 of CM035793.1, read as the reverse complement.
TATTTTAATCTTTTCTTATGTTTTATTGTGTTTATTTTATTGTACTGGAGACAGATGTATCTGTCTCCTCTCTGTCTTTGTAAACATTTAGAGTTGTTTAAATTGTGCTTTATGAATACAAAGGGATTGGATTGGATTGCTACAAACATACTCCAATACTGCAAGATTTTATGATACAGTTGTATCATAAAATCTTGCATCATTAGAGCACCCCTGTGTTAAATTTTTTTGTTCATTTCCATGCCTGATGCAACTGAAGTTACATTTGTTTGGAAACATAATATAACGATGACAATAAAAACAACTCATAGGAGTTAAATTTCTGAGTTGATATCTATCCATTTGTCTTTTTTCTTCATAATAATTCAAATCACTTATATATCCATGCCATTGTACTGACAAAAACAGTCTGTGTTGTCTTTTCTGTCTGTTTTAGTCACATGATGCACACAGGAGTTAATACTTGATTGATTTGCCATTGTTTTTAATGGTCTAATAATTTTTTTTCCATGACTGCGTGTTTGGAGTCAGCTCACACACACACACACACACACACACACACACACACACACACACACACACACACACACACTAAACACATGTTTGCTATAGTCCAAAATACAGAATAAAACTGTACAAATCTTTTCCAAAACATGCAGCCAGGAATTCACCTTGAACACTTGTGTTGCTATCACCCACCCCCGCTCCCCACACCTGGCATCAGCTGATGTAATTTTGGAGCTAGAGGAAATCCAATCAGCAGTCTCAGAGGCAACGCTTGTGACAGACAGTTGCACAACAGAGCAAATCGAAAAACAACTGAAGGTCAATCTGTCTCCTCTCTGTCATCGACAATGACGTCATGAAGTGGCGCACATACATGCAGTTGCCACCACAGTTTTCTCAGCGTTAAGCAGCGTTAGATCTGCATCTTGTCAGTGCTCAGGGAGGCAGAACTGACATGGATGCACACAGCTCCCCCCATACTGATTAAGGAACACAATTTCATTCCTCAAAGTCAAGGTCATGGGTCCCAATCCCATTACAACACCAACCAAATTGCTTTCTCCTGTTTTGTTTAGACAGTCAGTTAACTTCTTGAAATGTTGATTTATTTATTTATTTTTCACACTGTTATCGCTTTGAACCGGTTCTCATGTTTAATTAGTAAATGGAATGAAATAGTCGCTCTGCAGCACATCTGCCCGTCATTGTGTTTAACTGCAGCTCCATTAGCTGCTGAATCACTTGGATGTGTGGTGAGCTGTGAAAAGTTAGAGTGAGGGTTGGTGTTCCCACGTGCTAAATAAAACTGGACTGAGTGATTGATGAACATTCACAGCCAACCTTGTATGTAGAGAGCGAGAGAGAGAGAGAGAGAGAGAGAGAGAGAGAGAGAGAGAGAGAGAGAGAGAGAGAGAGAGAGAGAGAGAGAGAGAGAGAGAGAGAGAGCGTCATAGAGAGAGGGCAATAAGGGAGGAAGGAAAAGGAATTAGAGGGGAGAGAGGCTGAGGCTGCAGGGTCAGAAAAAACATGAGATTAGAGGGTAGAGGGAGTGCAACAGACAGTGATAAAGAGTAAAATAAAGGAGGTGCAGAAGATGAATGTCTCTCACCTATCCACTTGTCATTCCCGTACCAGGACAGATTGCCTTTAGTGCTGTCATAGTATCCAATCTTCTTATAGCTGCCTCCTGTGCAGAGAGAGAAAGAGAGAGAGAGAGAGCTGTCATGTAGCGCTTTAATGTGTCTGCCTCTTATCAATATCCAACTCTTTGTGCAGCTTTAGTACTTTACATTATTGCCACTAAAGTGTGGTGGAGCAAATATGTGGCTTAGTGACACATGAATGCTAGCCTGGTTTTACTTGACCCAGCTCAGTTTTGGTTCCACATGCTGTGTTTCTATTACAGACATATTCAAAGGTGTAAAGTAACTAAGTAAAAGTACTTCATTACTGTACTTTAGAAATCTGTACTTTACTTGAGTATTTATTTTTCTGGCAAGTTTTTACTTTTATTCCCTACATTTTTGGGCTTTGAGATAAAAAAAAAAAAAAGTTTGGACCGTGTACCATATAAAAATGGCTACAAAGGAAAATGTATGATGATGATTACACATTTAGGTAATTACACTGACTGAAAGTGACATAAATTTCTCTAATATCATCGTATGTTTGACATCCATATTTTTCTTTTTAAAATCATGTCAGATGAGTGCCTTGTGTCCTTGTCCTTGTGCTGCACAAACCAATACATTTTATAATATTTCATTAATGAAATTGAGGCATCTCTGCAAACCTCTTCTAATGAGAAAAAAAAAATTACCCATGTGACAAATTGACCTGTCATCAGCTTTAGCACATTCCTGTGGTTTGCTGTAATAACACTTTTAACGTCCCCATGCAGCAGCACAAAGAGGCACAGCCCAAGGGTTTCAAACCACCACCCACTGGACTTGGCCATTAATGGTCAAACAGTCATTAGGAATAATGACTGTCAACTATCAAGACTCCACGCAGAAGTACTTACTATGACACGGGCAGAGATGCAGTTGGACAGTCCTTTGGTCTATTAGTGTGGTAATAAAAGACAATAAACCTCACACAATGATCATCATAAAGTGCAACACCTGCTACTTGTTTAAGCAAATAAAAAGCTGATATTGGCCCATTTGGAAAACACAACCTGCTGGAATAACAGTGGTTCATCTGTAGTCACACATAAACACTCCAAACTATGCACTTTATTCACTTTTGCTTATTTGAAGGATAATGATGGTGTTATTTTACATTTTAGTCACGCCAGGATGCAGAACATTACCCAGAGAGGGAGGCCACTACTTTGACCAGAGATTAAATATTTAACAGCTGTTTGATAAACTACTGCATCTCAGAATATGATAATATAAAGAAAAAAAACTTTATTTATTAAGGAATGTTGCAGTGAATTATGAGTCATTCATATCCTCAGACAACATATACAGCAGGTAATACAGGTTGTCCCATAAGTCTCTATACATATGAAAAATAAATGTTTCTTGACATCTTTATTAATATAATATGCTCCATATGACTGCCATTTCAATCCATTGCTCTTTATTCAAATGTATTCTTTGGTTTATCTGAAACAAAAAGAAATACACGTTAGAAGCATATATGTATAGGGTTTATTATGTCTCCTATGTATGGAGACTTATGGGACACCCTTTAAAAGCAGATGTATGAATCATGTGGAGAAAAAAAAAACTGGCATTTAAAAATGGCCAAGTGAAATCTATTAATTTCAGTGCCGCCTGCAGTTCACTTGGCACTGAATTTGGTACAGATGTTCATGGTTTCTGGATAAATATGATGATTGTTTTGACTTTTTTCCAGCACTGCAGCAAGGTAAAGTTTATATGTGTGTGTATGTGTGAAAATATTCTACAACGAAAAGAATGGAGTACAGCAAAAGTTTCTGCTATTGTACTTAAAGTCACCAGTGCATGAACCCCAACGATTAAAGAGAAGGACTAAAGCTCCACACTGCATATGCTTGTTTTGTGTAATGTGCTGTTGTATACTGCATTAATTTTGTATACTATTGTGTATCTGTCCCATACATTACACACATTAAAATAAAAGAAAAAGTCAAGACTCGTATATCTTCTATTGGTAAAGTGTTTGTTATTGTTGTTGTTGCAGGGACCAAACAGCACCATATATTGTTTAATTTTTAAAGAGGATTATGACGAACATAATTCACAATGAGTGTTTGCTGTTTAGGGTTTTGTAGAATCAGCACAACAGTGGAATCAAAACAATTTTTTTTTTGTTTTGTTTTCTGGTTGCAGAAACCTAATAAAAGCTCATAAAACAATGCACTGTTGTACAAGCATTGGGCTATAAAGATGCTTTCCCTTATAAAGTTGATCCCTAAAATGTGTCTCACATTTGAGCAGCTCCATAGCCTATAAAAATGTATGAAAATCAGGGGGGTGGGGGGACTGAGCAAAGCCCTTTCATGATAATAAAACAGCTACAAAAAAGTTTAATGAGACATTAATTCACAATATAAACTGTGTATAATATGTTGTGTTACTTTAAGAGACTGGTCAATTATTTGTTTGGTAAAAATATGTTTTATTGATGTTCACATGATCACTCTATGCATTTCTAAGTGTATATAATTTCACTTGTTTTTATGTATGTAATTTTGATTGATTATAGTAATTTCATAGTAATACTCATTTCACTGTGAACCTCAGGAGGAGAAGCCCTTACATTAGCAGCTCATGGGGATAAAACAAACAAATAAATAACAACCCACACAGCCACAGCAAAAACACAGCTGCATTTTCTGCTAATAACATTAATGGTATTCCAGTTAACTGCACAACATTGAGCAAGTTTAGACAAACACCAGGGCCCTGGAAGTGGAGCATCTCAGTGAGGTCAAGTCATTTATAACAGTGCTGTACATCAGTACTGCTTAGTGCAGACACCTGCTCTGACAAGAGGCTCGGATCTTGGGGAATATGTGACCAACATTTTATTTACTCCCTTCTGCTCACATGTTCCTTGACAGGTGAACAGATGTGACGTACGACATGCTATTAGAAATCCAGTACACACATGCCAAACAGCACGACAAAAACATTCTTCATGCAGACAGGTACTGACGTGCCATTTTTGGATCACATAATTACTCTTAGTCTGCATTCAGGCCAGTTGTGGTTCATTAACTCTAAGGGAGATTAAAATCCTGCAGGAAACACCTGGTCCTAATTACTTCAGAGACAATTTGAAGTATTAGTCGTATAAAATGGAAGCCGTCTTCGTAACAGATGATACAGCAACAGCTCTCATATGCTTAAGGTGTTAAAAAAAAACTCCATAAAATGTATAATTAATTACTATGCCCTGTATTTTGGATGACCACATAAACAGCTCGTATTATCCTGCACACGGTTTCTAAAAGTAGCAGCTGTTTTCTGCACTGTCAGGTCATTTCCAGAGTTAAGTTTGTGCAAGCAGAATTTTCTTAGTTGATTTTGAATGAGGCTGAATTTATGCTGCTGTGAAGTCTCAGAGGACCGACATAGAAAAGATGCCAAATACTGTACATGATGAGGAATATATATATTCCAAATATGTACAGGAAACAGACATGATCGACATCACTGATGTATAAACAATAGATTTCTAGTAAGTAGTAATGTATTAATATATAGTAAGTAATGTTAAACTAGTGGTGGATAGTACAACCTGAATAAATTATTAAACTGAGACCATCTGTATGTTGAACTCATCTTTGGAGCTTCCAATCAATGAACATGAAAATCTTTACAATTCTTACTGCACTGTACACTACAAGTCCACTTATTGGGTACAATGTGCTTTTTTTCTTTGCGCTATGTAAACAATATTGTTCTATTTTGTCGTTCTTTGTCACTGTTTGTCATTGATAAAGTAACTATCCATGTGTTCACTAGGATACAACAATAAATCACTTCAAAAAGGTTTAATATAGTGAAAAATTCTTGTGGGAACTGCCTCAAAACTAGCGCTGGGTCTTTATGGGTTAATTACACTGGTCTACAAGTCAAATGCTTCTGGAATAAAACTATTGAAATGTTACCACAGGTGTGTTACTGATAAAGAAAACTCAAGTCTTAAATGCTGTTTGGCTCACGTTTCCAAGATAAGTCTGGGGTCAAAATGTGATATTCTTAGAAATAACAAGATAATAGGTTTTAGTCCAAAGGAATATTAGTCTCAGATCTACTTCAAAACACTGTCTGCACATTATGATCCATTCACTTTACAGGTTCTTTCTAGTGGAATATTTACAAATCCATTGTATACATGTATATAAACCACCATATATGTGGAATAACACATTATTATATATATTAAAAACATGAACTAACCAACACTTTTGCCTTTTCTGATTCATCTTATTAAAGTCTGTAAGACTTTCTAAAAAATTGTACAGCAGTGTTAGTAGGAACATGAAAGATTATTTGATAACTTTCTCTTGTAACATCAATTTAAAAGATAATTTTAGAAAGTCACAGTGTGTAAAAAAAACCAACAAAAACACCAGACTGTAAACATGCAAAGACAAGATGGCTAAAATTTGTGGTGTCATCATCGTAATTTTTTCAACAGTCTACTCAGAATCTCTCCTCAGTTTCAACATGACCAGAAGGTACTTATTTTCACCTTTTTTTTTAAAATACTCTCACCTCACTTTTGCAGACAGGTATGATGTGCCAGGGCAGCAGGCGTTTTAGTGTCGATGACGTGCATCACATGCAAAGAAACTTCCACTCAACTGAACTTTTCAACACTAAGCTTTATATTTCTTTGCTATCTGTGCCATAAATTGCATGTAAAATGATCTTTTAAATTGTGTGTATACATGGAAACACAATTCAAACAGGATCAAATAATTAGGTATTGCCAGTGCTGGGTAAGTTACTTTAACTAGTTATTAGTACTAGTTACTTCCCCCCAAAAGTAATTACATTACTAACTGCATTACTCCATTACTAAAGTAATTAGTTACCAGGAAATTTATTTTTGCGTTTTTTTTTTTGTCAAGAAATGAAAAAAACAGTTAAACAAGGTGTCCATCCTTGTTCTGTGATGTTACTTTGAATGTGATTTAAGATACTAGCAGCAAGTTTCCACCATGAAACCCAACAGCACGGTGGAGTTATGTTATCCATCTGACAGACCTACTGAAAATAACATGACAGGTGGACTACGGCAAAAGGAGTTTGTGCAGTACTGCAGACTGGTGGTAATCGCTAAGGGGTTTTTTTACACTATATTTAGCAACAGAATTTACTGGAATATCAAATATTTTCTCTATGGTGATGGTTTAAAATGAGGTTTTAACATAACCTCGCTCGACCTGGCAGTGTGACTCATGTTAAAAAAGTGACTGAATCGCCACAGTGCGTATGGCTGTGTGTGTGTGTGTGTATATATATGTGTGTGTGTGTGTGTGTGTATATATATGTGTGTGTGTGTGTGTGTGAGCCGACAAAGCAAGTGTTTTCTTTTCTCAGTGACTTCAACCAGTTAATGAGGCTCAGTGATCGGTCAATATTTTTTAATGCATTTCGTCCTCCCTAGTCCATGTCACGCTTTTTATTAGTGAACTTACCATAGCAACTAACGCCGTATATTAACATCATTGAAAGGTTCCATTTCTGTATTGAGACACACGCCTGGGAGGACTTGCCTAACTCATGGCCTGGTCAAAAATAGTTCCCCAAAAAGTGCCAGAAGTTCCAATAGTGGAAACACGGCTGTAACGCGTCACATTATTTCCCAAATAACGGTAATGACGATACAGTTATGGATAAAGTAATTAAGTAATTACTCCGTTACTCGAAATGTGGCTGCGTTAGTAACACCGTTATATTATAATGCCGTGATTCCCAGCACTGGGTATCCGTCACCACTGACCACAGCTCATTTCCTCTGAAGCATGAGGTTATTGATTTGGTATAATTGTGTTTATCAAGGTCAGTGTGGAATTAGGCGACAGTTTGTAAAAGTTAATAGTCAGTTTTACATGTCTCTGCCTGGCAGATGCTTTTGGTGGGGGATGGGGGTGGGGGTATTTTTATGGATGGGCACAGGTTTAACTTTATCAGGGGGCTTGTAATTTCATTGTATACCCATTATGCAGGGTTCGATGTGGCGGTTGT